>CM042862.1:20245052-20283527 GCA_023658055.1 Thaleichthys pacificus | reverse complement strand
CTGACATTATAAACAGGTCCAGAGGTTTCTGTTGTATATATAATTAGCTGTGCTAGTCGTCACTTATAATGTTTGGCATTACAGTCCAGAACATATTTAGTTAATGTGTAATTCTATGTTCTTATTTATGAAACACAATAAAGTGTCTTTGTTTGAGCCTGCTGATTGACAGCTTGCTCCTCGCACCCCCTCCCCTTCCAGATCCTTCTGGCCCTGCCCACCACAAGCTGACATCATCTCTCACATATCCAATCAGACGAAGACCAATTTGTCAATGTCAGGCCGCAAACCAATCGGCACAAGCCAAGGATAAGGCTGCCAGCCAATGGAAGCTAGCCCTCATTTTGCATAACGCTATATATTGTCTCAGAGACACAGCTCAGAAGTCGTGTAACAACCTCTGGAATAAGACACTCTGTCAGTGGATGATTGAATATATATTCAGACTCTGTAGAATCTGCAGTGGAACAATGTGCTTGAAATTGGTCAACAAACTCCATTTATGTTGAATTTCAAACATGGGTCATTGCTACTGTAACCCTGTCAGGGATGTTGGGCAGAGAAGAGGTTCATTTAGATTAGACTGCTTTGACTGCATTCGATGTATTTAAGCCGTGACTTGAAATCATCAAACGCAACGCTATTAAGAGATGCAAACAAATAATGTGTGGACTTGAAGTCATGCGCATTGAAGACTTGACACTGAAAAAGGCTGTGCACTCTCTCCCTCTCTCTCTCTCTCTCTCTCTCTCTCTCTCTCTCTCTCTCTCTCTCTCTCTCTCTCTCTCTCTCTCTCTCTCTCTCTCTTCTCTCCCTCCCTCCCTCTCTCTCTCTCTCTCTCTCTCTCTCTCTCTCTCCCCCCTCTCCCTCCCTCTCTCTCTCTCTCTCTCTCTCTCTCTCTCCCTCCCTCCCTCCCTCCCTCCCTCCCTCTCTCTCTCTCTCTCTCTCCCTCTCTCTCTCTCCCTCTCTCTCTCTCTCTCTCTCTCTCCCTCTGTCTCTCTCTCTCTCTCCACCATGCTAACATTGTGCAGTTCCCCTCTTACTAAGTGCTCCAGAGATAATTCTCTGACCCTGCTCACAGGAACTAACCTCACCGTCCTGCTAACATATTCCAGGAATTCAGCTGCAAAATCCCCTTCTGCTGGCACCTGGAGGATCCATACATCACACATGACTCCCAGTAACACACACTGCCAAGTCTGGCTTTTGCAAATCATCCCCTGTCTTTCTGTCTGAGCTGTGAAACATAATTCCCCCTGTTTGACTTGGCTCTCGCTAGCCCCTCACAGAAGGAGTGTGTGTGCACAAGCCCCCTTTCTCTTCTCCCGGTCTGCCCGTCCCACCTGCTGTGACGAGGGCCAGAACAGGGGAACTACAGAGCCAGTGTTCGACTCGAGCCTCTCTGGACTTCGTCTAAGCAAGTGAGAGAGGAGAGATCGCAACGTTTGTGCCTGTTGGGTGTAAGCAGTTTACGCCCCGTTCTTCCAAATATTTGTGTTGGACTGAAGACTCTCGTATCTCTCTCTCGTTCTCTCTCTCTCTCTCTCTCTCTCTCTCTCTCTCTCTCTCTCTCTCTCTCTCTCTCTCTCTCTCTCTCGTTCTCTCTCTCAGGCGCACACGCGCGTCTCCTGTTTCCTCTCACGTGTCCGCATTTCTCTCTCTCACTTCTCGACTTGCGTGTCTTCTATCTCGTTGCCATCTTGTGGCCACTTGTCTGACGGCTACTCCCTCTCTGGCTTCGACACAGAGAGTTTTGGAGAGGAAGGGGCTAAACAAAGCAGCCTTCATGTCTCTATCATCCATCTCAGCTCCCTATTGGTATTTCCCCTCTCCCCCCCCCCCCCTCCCCCCCCCCTCTCCCCCCCCCCCTCTCCCCCCCCCCCTCTCCCCCCCCCCTCTCCCCCCCCCCTCTCCCCCCCCCTCTCCCCCCCCCTCTCCCCCCCCCCTCTCCCCCCCCCTCTCCCCCCCCCCCCTCTCCCCCCCACACACACAGGCCGCATCACCACCCCATTTTAGATTTCGACTTATCCTCTTTTTCTCTGCCCTTTTTTCCACATTTGATCACACCTCAATCAATCACTGCCGACTTTAAGCAACAACAGCAACAAACATGTTTATTTTTTGTCCATTTTCGGGTTTAAGGTAGCCTAACCATGTTTTTGCGGGACAACGGCCTAAAGTTCTAAGTTGTAAGTTTTTGCAAGCATTTCTGCTACGTCATCTTGGAACTTGATTGCGTTTCTGTCATGGGATTCGTTTAAAACCAAAGAGCAGTTATGTGCGTTTACTACAACAAGTAAAATGTCGAAAATCACGCTCCTCAAACTCAGAGAAACACTGCTATTGTCGAGATATGGAGTACAGCTTGTTTCCCTTTGAGCGTGTCTTGACAGATGGTGATGTATCTGAGATCTATTAGTGCTCTGCCTCTGCCGTTCGCTTTCAAACCGCAGCAATGTGGGTTTCCGAAGTATGGCGCACTTATGTTGCGTGTCACCCGCAGAGAGTTGGCCTACATCGGGCTTTCGGTGAGGGTGCAGTCTGGGCCAAGGTCAGAAAGTTAAGGAGAGACGGGATGTTTGTCGTTGACCGCTTACCAACGTGAAAAATGACACGTAGGCCTAATGATCCAATTATTGTTGGCTAATGGCCTACAACATAATTACGGCACAAAAGCAACGACAACACGAAGCCAAATGATAGGTTTATAATCACTTACTAACTAAATAAAATATGTATTTCACTATAAACCATGACCGAGGCCTATCAACAATATGTGCTGAGGCTGAAGTAGCTGTTTATGTTTTTGGTTAGGCCTATCATGGTTCTGGATGTGGGGTCAGATCGATATTTTGTTGTAGACATTTCTCCACGTCCTCCGAGGCTGTTATCTTGTGAGTGGCCACTAGATGGCGACGATATCCCAGTCAAGTCAATCAGCAATGGTTCGCTCGCCTGTAGTCAAGACAATTGAGCTGTATAGAAGCATGTCATCCACGTTGTTCATATGTTCAGGCTCATATTCCAAAATACGTCTTCTGACGAGAGCAATGTGTGTTGATTTTGCCACCATATAAGTTTGTGTGTTTTAATTTGATTTTTAAGGCTTATCCTTGTTAAAGCCTATGTTTTTGCAATTAATTTCCGAAAGAAAGGTCAGTTTCGTTTTCACTTCAATCGAAGAAGTACAGTTTGATCAAAATAGTCTTTCAATAGTCAAATGTGTTTATTGAGCTTTTTATGTCACAGGTGGTCCACTAAAGACTATAGGCTAGTCTACGATAGTCACATCCCGTGAGCGCAGACTTATCATAAAGACTATGTTTGCATTTGTATTTGAAGCAACGATTAAATCATAAACTCCCGTTCACCAAGGCCCAGTTTACCAAACATGGATTAAGCTAAGTAAGAAAGAGAAAAATTCAATGAAGATCTCCATTGAAAACGGTTTTAGACATAAAGTAAGAGAAACGTTCAATGAAGATCTCCATTAAAAAGGTTTTTAGGCCAGGACTAGGCTGCTTCCATGTCTGGGGAAATGGGCCTTAATGTTTAGGGAAGGAAACACACGGTATTAGGTGGCCTAACACACATCCAATCACAACTTGCCTTTTCAGAACTGGAAGACTCTATTGGCTCTATGTAGGAAGGCGGGGATAATGACGTGATTTTCCTGCATCCAATCCAGCAGCACACCACACCCCCGTTACTCATCAATATTCATATTTGCACTATCATGCAAAACATTCATTTATAGTCGGTCATGATTGGTCAAAATCCGTTCAACGATAAGCCAATGTGGAAAGGGAGCCATCGAATTGTTTCGCAGTAAAGGATCTGAAAACTATGGCCCGTGTAATCACATACTGGTTTCGTAAGAAAACCTGTAGTTTATTAGTCTAAAATTTCAGAACGTAAATGTAGACCAAAAGGGCGCATTTAATTCAAACGAAAACACAAAATGAGATATTCTTGCATTTGACTCGTGTGAAACATTAAAAATCGTTTTTATTTTCGTACATTTATAAATATATGCATTCACTAGTGCAGTTTGTATAAACGCGTATCCTCATGGAGGTATAACTCAAGACATTTAGAATAGAATAAGCCAATTAAACTAATAAACAAAAACCAGGTCAGTGGTATAGGCTACTCAGTAACTGAAGCAAAGGTACTGCTATGATAAAATGGCACATACATCTAAAACAGACAACATAATGTTACATGTCATCATATTATGTGAAGTTTTTTTATATACATTTACAGTGTTCCAAAATACCAAATATCTGGATAGAAAGCGAAACATATCTTTTAATCTAACATAAATTAAGGAGATTATTGGTTCAAATAGTACAAATGCAAATATCCTTCTAGCAAACATGTACATAATGTCCCCTGGTTTATTAATATAAATGAAGCATTTTTGCACAACGCTCTCCATATCCCTTATTCTTAGCAGGGTACTTTGGCTTTAATATTCGTCATCTGGTGGGTGTCATTTCAGTATTGACCATTTGATTTGTTCCTTTGCTGACTGCAAAACCTGAAAGAAAGAGCGGGAACATCAATTCAGTTTCATTAGGTTTACCATACATACCTTCCAGACCATTCTTAAACGGTCAGCCACTTCCCCACTTCCAAACTACGTAAATGCCACTATTTGTGGGAAACATGACATCACACACAAACTGCACTAAACCGCCACTAGGTGTCAGTGTCAACTCACATTCTAACAAGTTTAAAACGTCAAATGTTAATCCTTACACAGACACCAGGTGGCGCTAAACCACAGGATCACAGCACACACCCTAAATCCTCCATTACGAGGACCTCTTAAACTATGAATATTACGGTAGCCTAAATCACTTCCAAATCCTTTAATAAAGGGTGTAACTGATGTGAATGTAACTACAGTCAGAAAGCGTTCCGTCTGCGATGGAACCATCGCATCCATCCTATCCGAGTCACACACGGGTATCCGTGGAGATATCATCTATCTCCAAGTTCCACTTATGATAACGAGCATGCCAAATGTGCGGCTCCTGGATCAGTGATTATCTGAGGCGAGTCAGTGATTATCTGAGGCGAGTCAGTGATTATCTGAGGCGAGTCAGTGATTATCTGAGGCGAGTCAGTGATTAGCTGAGGTGAGTCAGTGATTATCTGAGGCGAGTCAGTGATTATCTGAGGCGAGTCAGTGATTATCTGAGGCGAGTCAGTGATTATCTGAGGCGAGTCAGTGATTATCTGAGGTGAGTCAGTGATTATCTGAGGTGAGTCAGGGGCGGAGGAGACTTACAGTGGAGGTCATGGCTAGCTTCTCCGTTATGTGCTGAGGGTCAGAGTGCAGAGGGTCAGAGTGCAGAGGTTAGGGTTAGTCAGAGAAGCAGGAAACTGCCACACACGAGAACTGCCTCCGGATGTCAACGATCTTGATTAGCAACTTGACGCATTAAAGCTCCAAGCCATTCACATCTTCTACAGAGCAGGTGTGAGGGGAAGAGGGGATAGGAGGGTTTCCGGTGCAGGTTGGTGCAAGGGGAGGTCTGGCTGTGGGGTCTCTGCTCATACCCGTCACCAGAGGTGAGTCGGGGTTTTGCCGTAAAGACACGCAGGCTACAGCAAACACACGTCAGTGTGTTTGCTGTAGCCTGCGTATGAGCAGAGACTGCGGGTATGAGCAGAGACCCCACAGTGGGAAACTAAGATGCCGTTTCTGAGCGCCGATAAGCAGCAGGAGATAGAATCAAACAGTATGCAAGGCACGATTAGTTTGAGAACGTATGTGAATCCTTAGTGTGTGTGAGAGTGAGTGTGTGTGAGTGTGTCTGTGTGTGTGCGAGAGTGAGTGAGTGTGTGTGTGAGAGTGTGTGTGTGTGAGTGAGTGTGTGAGAGTGAGTGTGTGAGAGTGAGTGTGTGTGTGTGAGAGAGTGAGTGTGTGTGAGAGTGAGTGTGTGTGTGTGTGTGTGTGAGAGAGTGTGAGTGTGTGTGTGAGAGTGGGTGTGTGTGTGAGAGAGAGAGTGAGTGTGTGTGTGTGAGAGAGTGTGTGTGTGTGTGTGAGAGTGAGTGTGTGTGTGTGTGAGAGAGTGTGAGTGTGTGTGTGAGAGTGAGTGTGTGTGTGAGAGAGAGAGTGAGTGTGTGTGTGTGTGAGAGAGTGTGAGTGTGTGTGTGAGAGTGAGTGTGTGTGTGAGAGAGAGAGTGAGTGTGTGTGTGTGAGAGAGTGTGAGTGTGTGTGTGTGTGTGCGAGAGTGTGTGTGTGAGAGTGAGTGTGTGTGTGTGTCTCACCTGAGCCACACTCTGCTCTGACAGTGGGTTATCATCCACCTGAAATGAAGTCAAATACAAATGTTACAGAAAGAAGTGTCAGGAAGTTACAGTAACACACACACACACACACACACACACGCACTCTCAGACACACACACACACACACACCACACACACACAACAAGCAAACAGTAAACAAGTTGTCCCCCACCAGTGACCCCCCGGTGACCAGACGGCCCCCTGGTGACACAACATCGCTGTGTGGGAAGAACTACCGCACACACACACACGCACACACACGCACACACACGGAGACCGATCCATAGTCCCCCAGGGAGACAGACAAACAGACCAGAGCCACTCAGGAGCACACAGACTGACAGACCAGAGCCACTCAGGAGCACACAGACAAACAGACCAGAGCCACTCAGGAGCACACAGACAAACAGACCAGAGCCACTCAGGAGCACACAGACTGACAGACCAGAGCCACTCAGGAGCACACAGACTGACAGACCAGAGCCACTCAGGAGCACACAGACTGACAGACCAGAGCCACTCAGGAGCACACAGACTGACAGACCAGAGCCACTCAGGAGCACACAGACTGACAGACCAGAGCCACTCAGGAGCACACAGACTGACAGACCAGAGCCACTCAGGAGCACACAGACTGACAGACCAGAGCCACTCAGGAGCACACAGACAAACAGACCAGAGCCACTCAGGAGCACACAGACTGACAGACCAGAGCCACTCAGGAGCACACAGACTGACAGACCAGAGCCACTCAGGAGCACACAGACTGACAGACCAGAGCCACTCAGGAGCACACAGACAAACAGACCAGAGCCACTCAGGAGCACACAGACTGACAGACCAGAGCCACTCAGGAGCACACAGACTGACAGACCAGAGCCACTCAGGAGCACACAGACTGACAGACCAGAGCCACTCAGGAGCACACAGACTGACAGACCAGAGCCACTCACGGGATTCGAACGCTCGGGCCTCCGACTTGTCAAGCGCGACCACTACCAACTACGCCAAAGAAAAGCTAGCTTTTCGTTGGCGCGGGTGGCCTCTTACATACCTGAGGAGCGAGTTTCACGGTTCTCACTCCGTTACACACACAGACAGACAAAGCACAGCCACAGGAACAGGAAGCAGCCATGACGGGGACACGGGGGGGCAGGAGGGGGGCCCCTCCCTCGCTCAAATATTAAATATCAACTCACCCCCCCTCCCCCCACCCCCAAGGCCCCGCCCACCAGACTCTCGACACGTCACAGTAGAACCCTTCATCAGTGGACCCTCGGTCCAGTACTGTCCACACAGCACAGCAGTTATCTAGAGGTGACAACATAGCATGCCTCTTCTCACCATGCAGTTACCTGAGCTGGGTGCATCTCTCTCTCTCTCTCTCTCTCTCTCTCTCTCTCTCTCTCTCTCTCTCTCTCTCTCTCTCTCTCTCTCTCTCTCTCTCTCTCTCTCTCATCTCTCTCTCTCTCTCCTCTCTCCCTCTCTCTCTCTCTCTCTCTCCCTTATGCTCACCCTCTCTCTCCCCCTGAGTGGCTACAAGAGCTGGTTTCTCTCCATCTGCCCATCAATGTTACCCGTGATGTAATCAATGAGGGCGAAGCTGTCGTTTTGCTCTGAGACAATCTGATAGGTGGAGGAGACGAGAGAGGGCGTGGCCAGTGAGGGGGAGGGGGGGAGGGGGGGGGGAGAAAGGCATGTGAGCCGGGAGAGGATGAGGAAGGATGCTGGCAGTGGGGAGAGATGGGACACGTGGTGGAGGAGACAAGCTGCGTGACGTCTCGCACGCTGCTGCCTCACGCCCATCCCTCCGTCACGCACAGACGGGTGATTATCGGAGAGATCGCTTTGAGCGGAAACGTTCAGAAGTGCCCCCTCACCCTGTAGTTGACCTTCTGGAGAACCTGCTGGGGGTCACTCTCCAGGATGACCCTGGAACCAGAACGACGAGAGTCACTCAGAGAACACAAACACGTGTGTGTGCCCTTGAGTCTCATGTGTTGGATGTTTCCATGTATGTGTGCACCCCCGAGACAAGTCATGTTGTTGCACAGTTGTGCAATGACAATAGGGGGATCGATTGATTTATTGATTGATTGATATGTGCTGTGCTGATCAGGAGAGCTCTCTGTCGTCTTACCCTCCATCTATAATCTCATCCACCACCAGGAAGACTCCTTCCATGTTGTCAAGCAGACATCTTCTCTCCACGTTTTTCCTAAGTGGGAGAACCGTGGTGAGTCACCTCAAATCATATTGTTATCCTGGTGTTATTGTTATCCTAGTCCTGGCATCACCGCTCTGTTGTTGAACATAGGAAGCGTCAGTTTGAGTTACGGTACAAGAAAGGAACAAGCACCAACAGAAACCAGGAACAGGGTGTGTGTGTGAAGGGAAGGGGGGGGGGGGGTCATTTTATCAAAGATCCATTCACTCTCTCTCACTGCAACGCTACCGCAATGGTTTCCGTGGCAACCGGCCCCCTGTCAATGTCGTCGTCCTCCTCTGGGTGTGTCACTCTCACACATCCCATAATAACCCAGGACCCCGTAATCATCTACCTACAATGCGCTACGCTGGCGCTTATACCAGATCTTCCAAACGGAGATGGGAATATTCTCGGGCCTGAGAAGATGATGACTGAATCTGAGATCGGGCCTAGTTCTCGTGAAAGGTGCTACATTTCAGTCTTTTTTTACTTACAAAAAAACAAAACAACTGTCAACTTACCTCAAGATATGACTGAGTGACTCAAACAGGCAGTTCAGCACGGCCATTAGCATGAGCTGTGGAGAGCACAGAAAGATAGTAACCGGCGTGCGAGCCAGACGGGCCCAGGTTGGACCCCGGAAGTCGCAGAGGAAGAAACGACCAATGACGAGGAGGAAAACAGCCACGTCCGCGCCACCCTGCTCACCTCGTTCTCCTGCACGCTGCCCACCACGTAGAAGAACAGGTCGATGCTGCTCCTGTACACGATGGTCATGCCCTCCAACAGCGCTATCTCGTCTGGCGAGAGGGGCGAGGGACGGAGGGAAACAGAAGGAGAGAGAGAGAGAGAGAGAGAGAGAGAGAGAGAGAGAGAGAGAGAGAGAGAGAGAGAGAGAGACGGATAGAAGGTAAAGGCAGAGAGAAAGAGAGTGGCATGAATTGACTTCGATTTCGACTTGAACCCCAGAGCTATGGAGGACGTGGGTGGCCATTAGCCGGCCTGCTTGACTTCTAAAGCAGAAACCAGCTCCACTTGAGCCAGGTGGGTCCGAGGGTGTCATATGACTGAATATGGTTCCCAGGTTCCCTCCCCTTTTGTTCCCCGTAACACGAGCTCAAGGGAGGCCCGGGGAACCCGCAGGAACCAATACCCTTTCTTCTGTCTCTGACAAACAACCAATGAGTGCGAAGCCCCAGGCTAGAGCTTCGGTTGACTCTGTGGCAGACTTTTCTATGGCAGCGGACACACAAGAGGTGTGTGAACCACAAGCTGTGGCCTGGAATGATTCACATCCCGGCCTTCTCATGGGAACGGAGAGTTCCGTCTTCCCTTCGACTGAAGTCAAAAGAGACTCGAACCCATGGAGGCTGGCATCGGTTGTTTCTCTCGCTGATTTATTCGTCCCAGTCCTCGAGCGTAGCGTTTGTGACTGAGTCAAATCGTCAGGTGGTCCCGTTCTACGAGACGCTATAAGCTTGTTAAGGAGCTTGTTGTGAACTTATCGTACACAATTGAAAAGTTCATGTCGAGACAGGAAACTTACTGTCGGCTTTGTGCGTCTTGTTGAAAACGTTCTTCTCAAAGTTCTTCTGCTCCTTTATGGAAGGGTACAGCTCTTTGTCATAGTACTAAAACACACAAACAGTATAAAGGGTCGGTTTAGTTGGCTACAAATATATATAACTGTCATATTTGAACCTAAAATGTTGAAAGTGTTTTTTTTTTTTTTTTACATAAATCTAAGTTTTGGATTGGATGCTGCTCAGATGATAAAGATCTTCTCCTAACCTTTGATAAAAGTCTGTTTCCATCGTTGTCTAGGATGAAGACAGCTTTCACCGTGTACAACGAGGGCTCCTGAAGGACAAACATGCATTGCAACTATGTTATGACTCATAACTTATGAGGACTGACTAATTACAAAATTCAACACACGTTTAAACAATTGATTCGACAAATGTTGGTCCTTGGAGGTGAAGTTCATCGTCTGCATCACCTTGGTGTCTAAGAAGGACCGGACCAAAGTTCTGTTATGCACTGACTACCACAAACTCAGAGCCTAAGTGTATCACAGAACTTCGGCCCGGTTCTTAAATAGTCCACTGACCTACAACGTACTGTTTACCTTTCACTCAGATCAATCAATCAATAAATCAATCTGCAGGGTAATTGGAGGGCTTCTGGGGTTTATGCTTGTGTGATTTGGGGCTAATGGCGTTTCAGGGTTATGGCATCGATAGGAGTAGCCTTTGCTTTTCAAAGCTGCCCACCGTTTTCTCACAGCGGGGCTTTTCCATCCGCCCCCAGGTGGAAAAGACTGCCATAGGACTGCTGGCAGAGCACAGCTGAGATCACTCCGCCTACTTCTGATAATGCTGCCAATTTTCACCGTGCAACGCATCAGCCTGTTTGGGCAAATACATATCCCCCCCCCCCTAAGTTACGTATATCTAGATAAAAAATAACCTCTGTCGTGGTCGTGGACCTGCAAAAAAAGTTAGTCTGTGGTCACCTGGCACGCAGGCTGTGAGATAGAGTTAAAATCAAAGTTAAAGCACATTAAATACGTCATAGCTTAAACGTTCATTCATTTTAGTATGCTACAGTGGCATAGTTTTAATGTGTCACGAACAAATAGATCTTCAAGCGCACCTATAGTAAGACCCACCTGTGGAATCAAGTTTTAAGAAAGCGTAAAATGGTGCGCAACGCACCCCCGGGTGAAACCAAATAAGAGGACGTGGCACCCAAAATGTACAAGAGACTATCTATGCAGTCACGCTGTGAACATAATACTACTAGATTGTTACATATAAATACCTGTCACAGCTCTAGCCATTTGTAGTTTACGATGTAGGCTACTTGTCCGAGTTAACATGTGCTGTATACATTAGGTTTTCAACCACAGTGTCTCTCTGATACTGACAACAGATAGGGAGTTATCTGTGTGACTGCTACGACCATGGATAAAAGTGCCGATCATGTTGACGCTTGCAACGTAGTCCAAACAGTCAACTCTCATTCACTCTCGCTGCCCAATAGTCGTGCATTTACGATAGGTCCGACTCGTTCACAATACTCTATATTATTTCTAAATTGCCATCTTAATTCAGCCAGCCGATCCACGTTTACCATATGTCATTAATCCCAAGGTTTATTTTACACAGACAATCGACACACATCATTCACGGAGGTTCACAAATGTAGGCCTATTTGATGCATTCGCAACCTGTTGTTGGTTTGTAAATGTGTAAAGAGCAGAGGCAAAGGCTTACCAGAGACGTGGAATCCATGGTTCTTTGGTGTTGACGTGGACAGGTTTGAGCTGTCATTCTAGTCGGCTGCAGCGTGTCTACGCCAGCAGAGAGGCGCAACAACGATAATCGCGCAGTTGTCTTTTCAAAATAAGAGTTTTCGTCATTGCTGCATTTTGAGATTTTAGATCAAAGTTTAACAGTTATTCCATTTCATATAAGGATTTGGCTTTTAATTATAATCTGTCGTAATATTTTCTTTGCTAAAAAAAATGGGACACCTGGTAAAGCTTTTCCATTTGAAGGGGATACATTTTCCGGCAGAAGACAATATTCTACCAATTACACAATGATAAAAGTTCCCACAATGATCTTTGTTAATTACCATGCATGGCTGTATTACATGTATACAACGTCACAGTTTAGCCTACTTATGTAAGGGAATTTAGAAAACGGTTACAAGTTAATAGCTTACATTAGCAAATCATATAGCCTAGTGTGTTCAGATTCCTGTGCTTGGCTAGACAACTGTACAGCTGTTGAACCTGTGGCAAAACAATGTACAGTAGTGTGCATGCTCAAGCATATTATTTTCGTAATATTGAATTTACAACTAGGCCTAATTCTGTGGCGGCGATCAATGCGCGTACATAGTGACCGATCAACTATGTTGTAAGTCCCTCGCGTTGGATGCTGGGAAATGTAGGTTGTTGTGGAATCGAAAATGGTAGACGTACAGCCTCCACCCTTCCGAACCTTGGATGATTTCGTTTTGGGCTCGGCTCGGTTCGCAGTTCCAGATGTTAGGAATTTAGAAAGATGGAACAACAGAATAATCAACAACTTGTTGTATTACCAGTCCAACTATTTCGCTTCGGCGTTGGCGTTTTTGGTAATTGTAGGGTAAGTTTTAGACGTCGTACTAGCCTCATCTCAGCCTAGATCTCTCCCATCGTCACGTTACTGTACAAATCTGCCTTCTTTTACTAAATATCTTGGCCTTACTCGACATTTATACGTGAAACTGATGCTTTTAAGCTAATTTAGGCTCGGAGGATTTGACTGCCATAGTTGTAGCCTGTGCCAGGTAGTCGAGTACAGTCCATCCCATGCAACA
Organism: Thaleichthys pacificus; assembly: GCA_023658055.1. NCBI lineage: Eukaryota > Metazoa > Chordata > Actinopteri > Osmeriformes > Osmeridae > Thaleichthys > Thaleichthys pacificus. The sequence continues at coordinate 20,270,638 of CM042862.1, read as the reverse complement.
ACCCTTCGAACATATTCGGGCGTTGCATTATTTATGTTACACACCAAAGTCAGATGATATAACCAGATAACTGACTTCATCCGACATTAGTCTTTAGACAAATAGTTACATTGAGAGTCGAGAGATGAGAGTCCTCTCACTCATAAACCTCAAAAACGCAATGCTTCATCAACCAAACAATCATCATCCCTCTTATCTTGATCTCTCTACCACCTCCCTCCATCTGTCACAGGTATTTCCAGCCCCTTCACCTCTTCCTAGGCGCAGCGGTGGTGACCGTGCTGTTTGTGGGCTTCGTGTGGGCCGCAGAGCACCAGGCTCCCATACGGCGTTTCCGGCGGAACCATCCGACCGTGGCGCTGGGCTGCATCCTGGGGGCCAGCTACCTCCTCCTGTCCGTGCTGGGGGGGGTCGCTGTCTTCCTGTTCGGCATAGCCTTCCCCATCCTGAGTAGGTGTCAACAGGTTTATGCTTCAAGTCATGTCTGTCCCTTGCCCCCTGTCATCCATCTTGAGCTTTGAGGGCAAGAAAGGCGCATTACAAAAACAATGTCTTGTTATTATGATTGTCAAGCCCCATATTGTCTAACCCTATTCCCATTTGGCACTGTCGAACCCCTTTCCTGGGGCACACAGGATAAGCAAGCCTATCACATGGGCTAAGGGCTTACCGTTACCGCAACGGTCCTGGGTTCGAATCCTGCCCCGGGGGCCTGTGTCTCGTGTCATCCCCTCTCTCTCTCTCTCTCTCTCTCTCTCTCTCTCTCTCTCTCTCTCTGTCTCTCTCTCTCTCTCTCTCTCTCTCTCTCTGTCTCTCTCTCTCTTCCCTGCGTTTCCTGTTTGTCTAATCCTACGCATTAATCCAAGTGATTTGGCTGCAGCAAGTTAGCCTCTCTGGCTACCATGGCCAGGGCCTGTCTATACAAAAGGTTCAATTCATGGATACTGTCACTATAAATAAATAACTCTCTCTCTTTCTTTCTCTCTAGTGATACTGATTCATGCGTCGGTCAGGCTGCGGAATTTGAAGAACAAGGTGGAGAACAAGCTTGAAAGCATCGGTCTGAAGAGGACCCCCATGGGCATAGCTGCTAGAGGCCTTAGGTCAGGAGCAGGAGGCCGGCTCCTAGGTCACAGGTCGGGGTCAGGGGTCAGGGGTGGTAGGCCAGCTAGGCTCTGCTGTGCCCCAGTTCTCGATCTTCCGAAGTCTCCAGAGGGGCCACTTCTTTGCCAAACATATGTTACCCGCCCCCCCCCCCCCCCCCCGCCCCCCCCCCCCCCCCCCGCCCCCCTCTCTCTCTCTGTTTCAAGTATCCAACACAAACACACTCACCCAGTCCTAACAGTTTCGGACTGACACAAGCAATTGAGTCACTACACGTAAGGCTTTGAGATGGAGCAGGACCAATCAAGGGCAGTTCTGGAGAGAGGGGATCGGAGGACGGACTTGGGCGAGGGAGGGGGTGTCAGGCGTAGCAGACAAAGAGCAAACATTTCTGTCAGACGCACTAATCTGTTGAAGGTTTTTTTTTTACCCCTCGGTAGTGTAATCGCCCTGCCTAGCTTGTCTGCCTCGCACCCAAGCACCACCTGCTGAAACACGGACAGAGGAATGGGTGGGCTGCAAGGAGGTGAAGGATGTTTTAATGTACTGTAGGTCTACGTATGAGATCAGAGTTCAAAGTGACTTGAGCGATGTGAAATGAAGGTGTGTGCACAAACCTGTATTTATATGTCAGAGCTCTGCGATACTGTTCTGCTCTATTGGTGCCGGGTTGATGAAGTGTAACTGTTGTGGTTGCTTAGCAGGTTGGCATGTTCTGCCGTAGCAACGGACAGTTGCTACGGCAGTAGGAAACTTCATTTGGGTTCCAAGAGATGTGTTTGGGAAGTGTTGTATGTTTTCCCGGTAAATGACCTAGGAAGCAGGATTGGACCGGATACAGGATTCCATGAACTGCATCATTACTACAGTGTTCACTACAGTGTCTTCATGCCTTGCTGTCAACAAGCAACTTGTCGTGGTCGCAAATATGTCTGTCTTATTAGATTCACTGTTATTTTATCCATGGTTGATTCTTTTACAATTGCCTTGTATTTACTGACACATACTAAAACAATGACCACAACTGGTGGTAAAATGTATTAAACTTTTGTAAAAACAAACAAAAAACATCTACAGTAGACTATAGTCTCATTTTAATATTGTAATTATTATGTAATTCATGTAATTCAATTCCTTATGCTCAGTGAAGATAACCCACGGCAGATGGCAGCAATGTATCTCCCTGTCTGTTTCTCTCCTTGTGCTCTCACACACACGGAATTGCCTCCCTGTGAGGACGTTAAATGGGCGTGTGGTTTGTAGGCGTATGGATTGATGTTATGTAGTGTAGTTATGGAAAAAGGAAACGGGGCGTCATTTCAGGGAGTGAACAAAATCGCCACCCTGATAAAGTAAGACGGTTTAAAAGCGATCGCCTTTATTCGGAAAGTGAACAACTCGAATAGGCTAGCAGGACGCCGCCCGCCTTTCAACTTCATGCGATTGACACCTCACTGTTCGGGTAAGATTCAGAATCCAACAAGAAAAGAGACTTCCTTGTTTTTGTAAGAATAACCTACTGTAAGAATAAACACTGGTCAATTTGCGAATTGTAAGAACGATACAACTTTAGACATTTTGACATGCGTGTCCACAGCCTATATTTGAGCCTATATAGCCCACCGTACATATAGCCTATATATATATTTTTTTTAAAGAATAGCAAAAAAATAAAAATAATTGTGAAAAAAATATAAGTATGAAAATTATGCATATATTTCTTTGTAAAAAAAAAAAAAAATGTATATAAAATGTGTAGTTAAAGTTAAATGTGAACGTAGCCTATCTTCCTTGTTCGGTTCTTTGTCAATACACCTGTTGAGCAGGTTTAAATTCGCCTGTTAACTGTCAGGATGTCAACCGTAAATCTGGAAACCAGCAAACCGTTGAGATTTTATGACAGGCGAGTTCGTTATTAAATACCTTTCGGGAAAGAACGGTACTTTCCGGTAAAACCGAAACTTTACTATTTGCTTTATGGGAGTGTTGATAGCCGGGTTTATGCCGTCACGCCAAACAAGTTCTAGAAGTAAGTCGAAGTTACTGTTTTGTTGATAAGAAAAGTCCCGCCTCTCAACCTTGTGCTGTCTCATTATCACCACAAGACATATTATCATCGTCTCATAATAGCCGTTACATTTGGGTCAAGTGCATCTGTTCAGTTGTGCGATTTTATCATTTTTGCCTTCTATCCACAGAACGTCAGGAGTTACATGAAGAGGATATATTTTTGTATTTTTAACCTGTCCTAACATATCAAGGAAAGTTCGTGAATCAGTGTACACCAGACGCTGGCCTTTTCTTCGCAGTCAACTTCTGAGTAACAATCAAAACATTTGAGACATTCCCCCGAGGCTAAGCAGCTGTCTGTGAAGACATGCTGTATCTGAAGAAATACTTCACGGAGGGCCTTATCCAGGTGGCCATCCTCCTAAGCCTGGGTGGAGTGAGGGTGGATGTAGGCACCCACCTCCCCTCCTGGCAGGAGATGATCATGGGGCCCTCCTCGGCCCTCACCCAGACCCAGTTCCACAACCTCCGCAACCGGCTGGACGGGTACGGCCTGCACCCCAAGAGCGTGGACCTGGATGGGTTCTTCACGGCCAGGAGACTCCTGGGCTGGGTCCGGTCCTTGGACAGACTGCAGGTTAAACATCTAAACTCAAACATGCTCCCCCCCACCCCCCCCCCCCCCCCCCCCCCCCCCCCTACAACCCCTATTCTCTTCAGTCTGTTTCTCTGTAAATCCAAAATGTTCCATCGCAAGGGTCAGTTGTTTTTGTTTTGTTCTTTTTGCATTCAACCTTAATTTAACCCCGGAAAAAGGCTCTTGAGATTACACATCTCTTTTTCAACAGTGTCTCCCGGCCAAGCTAGAGCTGCAGCGGGTCATTTCATATCTACAAACAGACAACACGAAAAACAAACAAACAAAAAGTCAACAACACTCGAGGTTTGACTCGTGGTCTGAGTGAGTCACTCCCCTGGGTCAGCCTGTAATCTCCTCCCACAGATTCCTGGTGCTGAGCTGGAGACTTGGCTGGTACAGCGGGAGGTGGATGTCCTGGCTGGGGCCCCGGGCCAGCCCTCAGCCCTGCAGGGGGCTGGCCTCTCTGGGCTGGAGGTCCAGGACGGAGGGGGAGACCCCGAGTCAGGTTACAGGCCCCCCCGGGAGGAGAATATTCTGGACGGAGGGATGCTTTCAGCCTCCAGAGACCTGGAAGAAGACGACGGCGATGATGTCACTGTTGAGGTAAAGTGCTGAGCGATGCAACTTCCTGCAACCTGTTGAGTCACCAGAAGTGATGTGTGTGGGGGTTGATGTCATACTGCAGGCATTGTACATGTCGTGGAGTTTGTTTGGAGTTTGTTTTCTAAGTTGGACACAGTTTTTCATGCTTTTCAACATAACATCAAGCTAACTATATATACTATGTTATAATATTGTTCAGAGGTTACAGACATGAATGACAAACTACCAGAAGAGGTATAGGCACCTATGTAATACCCTTGAGAGAGAACTCCCTTTAAACACACACACACATACACACATGCACATACACATTAAGGGGAATACCACTCTATCACCAATATCTTTGACCTCATTCAAGGAAGTGAAAGCTCACAGACTATATTTACTGTATGACTTGGTTAATTTTAAACCAGAATTACTAAGCTCGACATACAAGGTAAGATTTTATATATATATATATATATATATATATATATATATATATATATATATATATATATATATATATATATATATATATATATATATATATATAAAATCATTTTATATATATATATATAAAATCATTTTATATATATATATATAAAATGGCATAACATATATATCTATACTGTATATATATAATAAAATATAATTATTTTAATTTTATTTTAAATATATATATATATATAATATATATATATATGTAATCTTCATTTATCATGTCCATGCGATTTTCCATTTTTCTCCGTAAAAAAATCTCATACATGTGTCATACACATAATGATAATCACGAATTGCATACATTAGAAACGTGCTGTTAATTCTCCAACTCTGATCTGCTGCAGCTTTGAAGGCAGATCGGGTCAACATTAGCAGGCGATCCTCATTCCAAAATCAAGACACCGTATCAAATGCAAAAATAGGGCAGGTTAGTGTTTCACAATACGGATCTGATCAGATGTGAAGCGAACCAAACCGAATCAAAACCCCCCCTAGTTACAATACCACACAGGCGGCCTGTGTAGCACGGGCCGGCTGTTGCCTTGGCATCCGACAGCTTATTGAGCAATGCTGCCTGTGGCCTGCCTGGGTATTAAATAACCAGCCAATCTGAATAGCCCCAAGATCCAGGCAGCTCGGCCACCGTGCGCCCAAGCTGGGAGAGGGAGAGAGCTACATGCTATGTGCTCAACTGGATTTCCCCCTTTCGTTTAAGCACCGAGGGCTACTGGTTTGATGCCCTGGCGGCAGCATGTGATGAAGAATGTCCCACTTTAGCAGACGCCAGTTGTTCCTGACTGGTGTTCCTGTTACGGGGGAGAGCAAAACAAGTTGTGTTGCTGGCCCGTGTTTAATACGGATACTAATCAGGTCTGTCATCACACTGGTACAATGCTTGACATATCAATCTGCGAGGCCTGTAATGAGGGCATCCCGCAGGGGGGTGGGGGGGTGGAGGGTGGAGGGCATCCCGCAGGGGAGGGGGGGAGTGGAGGATGGAGGGCATCACAGTCTTCTCCAGACGCTTTCTTGGCCCCCGTCTTTGACGCTAGCCCAAGTCTGCACATGCAGCCTGCACATGACCCTGTGTCTGTGTTGGTATGGACACTCTGGCAGGCCTGGTGGCTATTTTCAGTCGAGCGAGCGTGTGTAGGAGCAGGGGTACTTAGGGTAAAATATGCATGCCTGAAATGTCTCTCGTCAGCATCGACCCCGGCATACATGTTGCCTTGCTGACCAAAGTTGTTGTCTTGTGTTGGATTCTGGGCCAACGGGCCAAGCCTGGGTCACATTAGGCCAAGCCTGGGTCACATTAGGCCAGAGCCATGATGTGAACATCTATAAAAGACGAGGAAATCATCGGACACTCGTTTCGAGAGCGTCTGCTTCCTCAATCCGAGCATGGCACTGATTCAAAGGATTCCTTTGAAAGTAAAGTCTACCCCTACACCTTCCCTGTGTGGGTTCGAATCCCCGAGAGCGGGTGAAGGAGAATCCTGTCGAAAATGAGGCGGGAGACGGAGAGGGTTGAGCCCTCGGTAGGTCCTCTCGTGGGGGACATGTCAGCGACCTTCACCCTCACTTTCTCCGACTAGCATCAACAGCTGCTCCACTGTTGTCCCAGCCCAGCCGTGCTTGCCTGCGTGCCGGAGAGAGAGGGGCGGTTGCTTCAGACAGTTGGGGCTGAAACAGCAGCCGTGCCTGAGCGGGTACTGTCTGTGCCTGAGTCTGGGTCGACGCCAGGCCAGCACCTCCAGAACTGGAGCCTCTACTGGGCGTTGCTATGTTGAGGCTTGGCTGGGCATGTCTGACATGACATCCGTGAAGCGTAAAGTCGGGACATGCTGACGACGTGAGCACACAACAAACACACGGCTCAAACCTGAAAGGTCGAAATCTTTCAAACGTTCACAAACACCCACCCTCGATTCGATTCTCTGTTGTCCTGGTTTCTCGTAAATGCCACTGGCAGGATGACAGTTGATGTCTACATTGTACCTTTAACATGCTCTAATCTGCTGAGTTGACCTAATTTCACCCGGGTCCATCAGTACTAAGTTCAGTAGTAGCAATGTTGGGAGCCAGCCAGGTAGTTCAGTGTGATAGCAATGTTGTGAGCTAGCCAGGTAACCCTGCATGTCCAGGGCTTGGACACAGGTTCGAGAACACACAGTACAGAGAACCTCATAAGGATGTTGTGACTGAGCTTGGGACCAGGGTCCCATGACTCAGCTGTTGTCATCTGAGGAGGCTTGATGGTTCTTTCCCTTTCGCAATGGCTGTTTACAGGCCTCGTCCTGTGGCCAACACTGTACATCACTCTGTCAAGGCAGGAAGACACCCACCCACCCACCCACCCACCGGTACACACAGACAAGCACATTCCTCTACAGGAACAGGTCCTACACACAAACACGGACCCGTTGGGACATATTAATATCATATTAATAAGGCCCATTTCAGAGGGAAGAAGTTATGGACCACGTTAAGGAAAATGTCATCAAGTTCAGATTAGTAATGTGAAGCGTTTCTGGAAATGTAAACACAAGGTCGATACACCGAGGTCATTCCAAGTGGATTTCGAGTCGTTTTCTCATCACAACAATATTTAGATGAACGTGTACTGGTTCTCCTCCGTTAGAACTCCCCCCCCCCCCCCCCCCCCCCCCTCTGAGTCAGGGCTGTGGTTTAGGGACCAGCACGGGGGGGTATATTTGGGTTCCTGTAATCCCTGGGAGGGACGAGGGAAGGGTACGCCTATTCTTAGCCACGCCGCTGTGTGCGGAGAATGTCCATCGACGTCTAGGGCCTGTCTGGGAACTGTAACAATCGCAGAGAGAAAACAGGTCAGGGGGGGTGTGCTCCACCCTCTGCTCGTCCGACCGGTCAGTCTGTTGTCTATTCATAGTCTGGCAGGCCCACACCTTACTCTAAATACAGCTGCAGATGGACACAGCAGAGCTCAGCCTCGTTCAGGTCCTCCGCAGGCAATTTGTTGTATAGCACAAAACGTATAGGCGCACATGGAAAAAAACTTATCAAAGTAACCAACCAATGGCAAGCAGACGTGTAAGGAGCATGGCAATAACTGTGTGTCCACAATGAGCTGATTTAGCCAATAGGACTAACACAGTCTAACAATATCATTAAGTCATTTAGCAGACGCTCTTATCCAGAGCGACTTACAGTAAGTACAGGGACATTCTCCCCGAGGCAAGTAGGGTGAAGTGCCTTGCCCAAGGACACAACGTCATTTGGCGACGCCAGGAATCGAACCGGCAACCTTCGGATTACTAGCCCGATTCCCTAACCGCTCAGCCACTTGACTCCCCATATCACTTAGATGTCAAGACCTTGGTGGTTAAAGCCGTCACTAGCATCGATACCGGTACGCGTCCCTAACGTTGAGGACCGTTGTGGGTTGACAGGATGCTGACTCGTCAGACACGCTCTGGCCGGCTCGTGTTCACCGCGGCCCAGACCAGGCGTTTGAGGCCAGCCTCCGAACCAGGTCCCATCATGCACCTCCTGTTTTCCCCTTGGATGAGGAAGGAGAGGAGGAGGAGGAGGAGAAGGAGGAGGAGGAGATGGCCGGGGTCAACTGGAGTACAGGGGCGTGCACCTACAACAGAGTGAACAGAGAGCTTGCACAGGAGTTGTCCGAACAGGTAAGACCAGACCTCGCCTCTGTTTTACTGCTGACACCTCTGAACAAGGGCCCATGGCATCAAACCTGAGGCCCTGATTCATAGCACCAAAACATAACACCATAGCATCAATACTGTAACTCAATGACTATCATTATCTTAAACATTTACACGGCCATGTCATTCTGTGGTGCTGTATGTTGACGTATAGATGATATGATGTGTCAAGATTAGCTCTCCTTAGTCTTAGGAGGAGCTGCGTTTTCCAAAGTTGGAGCTGGACAGGAAGTTGCTCTCCTTGGCTATCTGTTTACTTGAACGGTCCAGAGATAGGGAAAATGAAAATGTGTGTGATGCCACGCAGCATCAGATAGTGACGCCAAGCTTGTCCAACTGCTCCTGTCTTGGGTTCCTGACATAACTTGTCTTGAGGAAGCCCAAGCTTTCTTTACTGGGCAGTGAAATGTGTTTAGTTAGTCTGTTTAGGCTTTGTGTGTGTGTGTGTATGTGTGTGTGTGTGTATGTGTGTGTGTGTGTATAATGCACATTATCCCACAGTATTATCAGTATTTGCACAAAATGTGTTTTTCTGGTTTTGGATTATTAAGCGTCTGTAGTCGGATTATTGATTTGTATGGCACCGCCATCTTGTTTGTGCTCCATGTGTTTCTGCAGTTTGCCAGTCTGGAGAGCCAGAGTTCCATGTCCCTTCAGGAATGTCTCCGACTGCTGGAGGACACCTTTCCCTTGAGTCAGGAATCACAGGTACTTGATTTCCCTACCCTCCTCTCTTCTCCCCTCACCTCTCCTCCCCTCTCTGCCCCTCTTCTCCTCTCCCCTCCCCTCTCCTCCCCTCCCCTCCTCTCCTCTCCCCTCCCCTCTTCTCCTCTCCCCTCCCCTCCCCTCCCCTCTTCTCCTCTCCCCTCCCCTCCTCTCCTCTCCCCTCTCCCCTCTCCTCCCCTCCCCACTCTCCCCTCCTCTCTTCTCCCCTCCCCACTCTCTTCTCTTCTCTCCTCCCCACTCTCCCCTCCTCTCCTTCTTTAATCTTCCAGTTCTGACCCTGGTGATGTTTATTTTCCTAGCTGTCTGAAGAGGAGGGCCTGGATCTGAGAGGGGGCGGGATGGAGCATCCCTCCCCAGGTAGAGAGCCTCTCCTGTCCCCCCTTTTGACCCACGAGGACCCCCTGCTGGACCTGGAGCAACAGTGGCAGGACCTGCTGGCCATCATGGAGCCTGAGGTTCATTCTGCACTTGTAGAATTGTTCACATTTAGAACTAGAGTACGAGCTCTCGACGTTCGTGAAGATCTAACCCAAACGTTTCCGTCCCAAAGGACATGGATGTGGACGCTGCGGTGGCCACCTCCTTCCCGGGCCGTGGCTCCGACGACGCCCCTCCTGCAGAGCCCCGTCCCAACCCCGTTCAGCAGGACGTGAGCCTTCACCAGGCCTCCCTGCCCGTAGACCCCCAGGACGGGGGTCTGGGGGGCTACGGGCCCCTCCGAAGCAGCGGGGACCCCCTGGAGCCCCCTCACCCCGCCCAGCCGGCCCTGCTCACCCTGCCCCCCCCCAGCACCCCTGACAGCGTCAACATCAGCGCCCACGCCAGAGACCCCGTGGCCAACGGGACGACAGGTGACCCCATGACCCCTGACCTCTTCCCGGAGGAGGACCCGGCCCTGCCCAGCCCGCTGGCCTCGCTCCTGGACGACGGCACCATGTTCGATGAGATCAGTCTGCTGGCGCTGGCTCTGGAGGAGGGCTTCAGCCCAGCGCTGGCCTCCCGTCTGGAGGACGAGCTGGACTCGGACTCCGGCCTCTCCCTGAACTTCAGCCACGCCCCGGCCTCCCCCAGCTCGTCTGAAGCCTCCTACTCCTCCTCCTCTTCCTCCTCCTCGGCCTCTACGACGGCCAGCCTCTTCTCTGAGGAGGGGGCGGTGGGCTACAGCTCTGACGTGGAGGGGGAGGAGGAGGAGGAGGGGGGGGAGGAGGGCGGCTTCTCCACAGACCTCAGTAAGATCTCCCCCGTGAGCTTCCGGGACCCCGAGAGCTTCAACCGCCTCCCTTGGCTCCAACACGTCGGCCACGACCACACGTACAACCAGCAGCGGCCCGCCGGGGCCAAGACCCAGAAGGGCCTCCGGCCGCATCACGCCAAACCCTACCAGCACGACGCCTCGGACAGGATGTGGGGCCGCGACGAGCGCCGGGCCCGCGGCCTGAAGATCCCCTTCTCCAACGAGCGCATCGTCAACCTGCCCGTGGAAGAGTTCAACGACCTCCTGGCCGAGCACCGCCTGACCGACGCCCAGCTCACCCTCGTCCGGGACATACGGCGCCGGGGCAAGAACAAGATGGCCGCGCAGAACTGCCGACGCCGCAAGCTGGACGTCCTGGTGGACTTGGAGGAGGACGTGTCGGGTTTGCGGCGCCACCGCGCCCGCCTGCTGAGGGAGAAGACGGAGGCGCTGCGCTCCATCCAGGCCATGAAGCAGCGAGTCAGCGGCCTGTACCAGGAAGTGTTCTCCCGCCTCCGGGACGAAGAGGGAAGGCCATTGGCCGCCGCCGAATACGCGCTCCAGTTTGGGAGCGACGGCCATGTTTTGGTGGCCCAGCGCCGTCAGGGTTCGGCCGGCGACACGAACTGCAGACCGAGCAAGAAACAGGAGCGGAGGAAGAAGTGAATCGATTCGATTCGTTTGTCAAACGAGTATGATATGGCGATACAGAGAGGGAAATGGTGAGAAGCGATGTGGAAGGTGACCGCGAAGCTAGCGGCGATGACGATAAACCACTGTTCCTACCGTGGACGATGTCTTCATACGCTCTTCGTACGTCATCATTTCGGACCAACCAATTCTATGCTGAGGACGAGAAGTAGAGCTCTGACCGTAACAAAAAAAAAAAAGCACGACTTTTCCGTGCTTGGAAAAGAAAGAAAAAGATTCAGCCCTCCAAACGGGTCGAGCTAATCGACAACGAGGAGGACAAGCAGGCGACGGCTCGTGGAGCCGGTGTCGTCTCCGAGGTCTTGGCCCCTGCTGAAGCACTCACGCTGCGAGGCAGCTGTGGTGGAGTCTCTCCCAGACGGCCTCCGTGTCCACAGGCTGGGCGAGGGCCGAGACATCACGTCCCCTAAAGGACCCGGCATCCTCACTACGGAGGACAAGCAGCTCTGGACATCAGCCAGAGGGCAGAAAGACGGACAAGATCCAAATGAAAGGTGCTTTCCCATTGGACAGTCCCCTCAGGACTTGTGTTCTGGAAAGTGCTTTCCCATTGGACAGTCCCCTCAGGACTTGTGTTCTGGAAGGTGCTTTCCCATTGGACAGTCCCCTCAGGACTTGTGTTCTGGAAGGTGCTTTCCCATTGGACAGTCCCCTCAGGACTTGTGTTCTGGAAGGTGCTTTCCCATTGGACAGTCCCCTCAGGACTTGTGTTCTTTACTAGGGCTGTTCATAGGGTAATTACACGCACCAGGGAGGTTGTGCTGAGCCAACTTCACACATGCTAATAGCGCCTTCTGATTAGCTCAGTTGGCCGTGAATAATGTAAGCCTTTCACACTTGATCTAACACTGATTCTGATCAAACACTGTGGTGTAGGTTTATGCCAAATCGAAAGGCATCTTTAACAGAACAGTCGTTTTGATGGTTTATAGAGTGTGGTAGATGTAGGAAGAGGGCTTAACCTTTATAGTGAACTATTATCTTAATCATTTAGTTTTCATCCTGCCTAAAGATTGAGAAAATAATGTAATTGTCACTGCCATACACAGTGACATCCTCCATTTTTTTTATACGACTTTCTCCTAAAGTGTTGTTGCGTCGACGGTTTGTTTTTAAGCGTAGTGGTTGTGTAGTGGCTCGATGCTATGTCGTTGAGGCACGGACCTGTTGCATCATGATGGTGTAGTCATGACGATTGACCTAGTGAACTTGATCAAAGTCTGCCACCACACTGTGTGACGAATGTGGATTATTTATTTTTATGTTTCAAATGTTTCGTTTCAACGTGGTCTTTGTGATATGAGGTGTTTTTGTATGTGTTCTTATAAAATACTTTCTGAACAAAAAAGAAATTAAACAGTTGCTGTTGACCGTCTGTCTTTTTAGTCTGTGGCATGAATTAACCCTTGTGTTATCTTCAGGTCATTCTGACCCATCAGTCATTGTGACCCACCGTCGTATTGCGTCAAATTTACCGCATACAAAAACAAAGTGAAGTATTTTCTTTTAACCGTTGGGCTGTCTCAGACCCCCCACATTGCAAAGGTTAAAAGAAAATTATTTGTTTTTGTATTGGGTAAAATTGGGTAAACACAACAATGGTTCGTTATGAACCTTTGGGTCATGTGACCCGAAGGCAGCACAAGGGTTAAATGTGTATCCCACCAATTTAACCACCTGCTGGAATCTGCCGGAAGATTCTGGAAATCTTTTGCATGTACTGTGACGCAAGGCTGAATACATGTAATTTTGGAAGTTGGGATCAAAGTCCTGATTGGGATACGAGTCACATTTTCCTCAAGGATCATGCAATCTAAACAAACACATTTACTAAACAAATAAAAGACACGAGCTCTTTAACAAAACAGAAAAAACTTTATTGTCCAAAAAACATCAAAGAAATGAAGGCGACCCCTGTAAATCAGTGACATGGAAAAACCATGGGACATGCAACAGGTAAAACTGCCAACAGACACAGAAAAACAACAAGACCGTGGGTCGACGCTACAAATGAGAAACTACACTAGCAGAGACGGTATATAGAAATGTTCAGATCGGGCATATAAGTAAAGTTAGAGAAGTCGTCTGCAGCCTAAGCCTGTCATCATCTCACCTGGTAGAGCCCTCCTCACAGCGAAACATTCACACGACCGATAAACATGATATCTTCCCCCACGAAAACACACCGATATAAAAAGAACCGTTTCTTGTAGCTTGCGGTTCCCAATAGACCAGGCTGTAAAGACCATGATCGTCATTGATTAGGGAGTGACTGGAAAAAGTGCCGGCCAAGCTCCACCAAGGAGCCCCACCGTCGGTAAATGACCGTAACCGATTAATACTAGTAGTATTCACGAGGCGAGTTGTGTTAATGGGGGGGGGGGGGGGGGGGGGGGGGGCAAAACGTCCATGACATGAGCAAAACGACTGAAGTGTGAGAACCACGGGTCTAATCTGGTTCGCCCCCCCCCCCACGACACGTCAACGTATTTACAGTTTGTCAAGTGGGCTCTTTCTCCCCCCCGCCAACTCGGAAGGAGAAAGAAGCAGTGCCTTCTGGGACATTCACATTGGGATGAGAATGCGCATGGGAACGAAGCGTCGCTTGAATCAGTAACACAAGATGGAGGTCTATCACTGTCAACAGTCTGGGGCTGAAGAAAGAACGTATTTAAAAGAAACAACCTTCCCAACCCAACCCTGGAATCACCCTCCCTCCCCTCTTCCCTCCCTCCCTCCCTCCCCTCTTCCCTCCCTCCCTCCCTCCCCCCCCTCTTCCCTCCCTCCCCTCCCCCCTCCAGCCTAATTCTTGTCTTTCTTCTCCTCCTCCTTCTTCTCCTCCTCCTCTGTGGGGTACGAGTGCCATGTGAGCCGCTCCTCGTAGAAGGAGATGACGACCTGGGGACATTTGACGTTGGCCTCCTTGGCAGGAACCAGGTCGGCCTCGTCCGAGTTCTTCCTGGAGAGGAAAACACAAACAAACACGAGGGTTAAAGACGACACCCGTCCAACGTTTCGCGGGAGATGTTTTCACCCCCCTACCCAGACCCAGCCTACCCAGACCCCCCCTACCCAGACCCCTCCTACCCAGACCCCCCCTACCCAGACCCCCCCTACCCAGACCCCTCCTACCCAGACCCCTCCTACCCAGACCCCTCCTACCCAGACCCCTCCTACCCAGACCCCCCTACCCAGACCCCCCCTACCAAGACCCCTCCTACCCAGACCCCCCCTACCCAGACCCCTCCTACCAAGACCCCCCCTACCCAGACCCAGCCTACCCAGACCCGCTCACCATTTCATGAGGAACATCAGCTCTCCGCTGGAGTCGGTTGCTCCGATGATGCGCTCAGGCTGGAGACCCCTGCCGAACCCTCGGGCTTTCTCCCCCTTGGAGGGGGGAAGGGGGAGGGAGAGGGGGAGTGCGTGTGAGGGTTACCCCCACAACAAAGTACCCCCCAAAAAATATCGACCACGAACATGCGTCCACCGTGTGGGTAAACACAATGTTTATAGCTGTGAGGAAACGTTGTTGTTGTTGGTTTGTTTACCTCGTCTTTCTTCTTCTTGGAGCGGCTCTCCTCGCCCTCGGCGTCGGCCTCGCCCGCCTTCCGCTTGCCCACCGCCTCCTTCTTCTTGGTGTCCTGAACCGTCTTGTAGTTCTGCATGAACTCGGCGATCAGGTCCGGGCAGTCCAGGTTGTCCTGCGGCTCCCAAGTGTTGTCCTCACTGAGGAACACACACACACACACACACACACACACACACACACACACACACACACACACACACACACACACACACACACACACACACACACACACACACACACACACACACACACACACACACACACACACACACACACACCTTTCTGTTTGAACTCACGGTTACCTCCTTATTCAAAGCTGGTTCTCATTCCGGCCTGCTGCTAGTGCCGGTTCACACGGTTCAACTTGAGAACCTTCTAGGAACCCGTTTGCTTTTCCACGGGCTACAGAGCCACGTCATTACTTCACTGTTTGGTCTCTGCCTTTCAAGTTTGTTACTTATGTGTTCGTACATTTACACAAAAGAAAAAACGCTGGTCACATATTTGGTTTGGGTTGGTCTGGTCATGATTATCCTGGCCCCCCCCGGACAGACGCAGAAGGGCTGGAGGCCGGCGCTGCTCTGAAACCAGTTTCCCTCGTCTTGGGAGGAAAAGAGGTGAATGAAGACACGGTAGAACATCGCTAGGCTAGGTGTTAAGACCGGTCAATAGATGTCGCTTCAGGAGAAGCGAATAGATGTAGGTTCAGGAGAGGTCAGACATGGTTTCAGGAGGTAATTCACGTGGCTCAGTATCAGGGTACGGTCCCGTCACCCACCCACCAAGAGAGTAAACCACATCACTCACTCTGAGAAGCCTTTCCACTTGAGCAGAAACTCCACCCGTCCCTTCACCACCCTGCGGTCTAAGACCTTCTCCACCACATATTCCTCCTCCTCCTCCTCCTCCACCTCCTCCTCCACCTTCTTCTTGGCCTGCTTCTTCCCGGCAGTAACCAGCTTCACCTCTTCCTTGGGCGGCTCTAGAAACAACAACAACAACAACATTCAGTATTGTTCGCTTCTCTCTCTCTCTCAACTCACAACACCCGGCTCACTCATCATGCCCGGTAAATGTGATTCTTTTGCATTTTATAACCCCGACACATCCGTCTTGTGTTCCATCTTCAGTGCATAGCGGTACCAGGAGGTGAAAATGGCGGTGCCCGTTCTGCGGCCTTCTCCAGCCGCGGGGGCACACAGAGATCATAGTGGAGTGGAGGAAATGACCTAGTAATCAAACCACAGCAGAGGTTCCAGACCTCTCGACAACACAGAGACGACTGAGCTGCCGTCGGGCACCTCGTCCTGCTTCTCGTCCACCTCCGGAGGGTGACAGGCGGATTCGAAACGAGACGGGCGGACAGAGATGTGGAGACAGGAGACAAACGGGTGACAGTACAGTGGTGTGGCTTGGAATGAAGTTACACCTGTTGTCTCCACTGCAGCAGTGGGTTCTGAAGGCTCGCTCATGTTCGGCTGTTGGGGGGAGGAACCTTCCGGTTCCTTGGTAACGCCAGCCGTTCTAAACAGGGTGAGAGGGGGTGAGGGGGAGGCGGGGTTAGGCATGGCGAGGGGGAGTGGGGTATAAACTGGAGTAAGGGACAAATCACATGGGAACTGGAATACACAGGTTTATGTCATGGAACAGTACTGGTAGCCCCCGGTTACTGGTCCTATAGGAGTAGAGCCAGGTCAGGTGGTTTAACACGGCTAACGGGAATTGTATTAGCATTTTAGCTTCATTTTGCATCAGAAATACCTCAAAACGTACATTCACGGTGCTTGTAAAATCTCAAACTACTCAATTTAAGTCTAGAAGGCACATCAGAAGATATTAAGCAGCATAAGGTAGGCTATAGGCTTAGGCCTAATACTAATGGGGTTAACGTCTGAACTACAGGACAGGCAGTCAATTAAACTACCTAAAACACACAACACATACTTCACTCAAGAATTTAAAACACAATCACACAGAACAGGCTATTTCTGCATTCCTGTTCAGTCACTAAACTCTGGCCACATCCACAAAATGCTAAGATATTAGAGACAACCGTTCATTTGTATGCACCTCAAACGCTATGAGTCTAAATGCACTATGACAGTCTAATGTAGAAATCAGGGCGGTGTAGAGGGAGCTGGCGGGGCGTCATTGAAGGATGTCCTTCAGTGACGGTGTCCACGGTGTAATCAATGGTTTGTTTATCAACATGCTTGAATTACTGCCCTATTGTCATATTAAGCGCTCTTCACTGACTGCACGTTGGTATACTACGTAACACGCATGGATATTATTTAAGGGTGCTAATATAATAATAACCGACTGCCTAACAATTGACATCTAAATTTGCGGCATCTTGCGATCTGGTTTCCTGGCGTTATGCTACGGTGACATATTGTCAACATCAACGTTGCAATCGTACATGTTCATCGCCCAATTTTTTCTTCCACGGTTCCCAAACAGAACGCGTCGTCCTCCATGTTGACCTGAATCACACAGCGAGGACTACCGCCACTGTTCGCGCTAAAATGCTGCAGATATCCGTCCACACTAAATCGGCATGCAACAAGCTGCGAGTAAAAACTGCCAGGGAATCTCGCTAACGTTTAATACATAACACTGTGGACATGCAAACACTGCCAAAGCACTGTAGTAAATGTGGCCTCTTATTGAATTCAATCAGTTCCCAACAAATAATGTCCACCCCATTAGAGCAATATGTTGAAATACAGCATACGTTACCTTAAGAGAAAATGGAATCTACGACGTCAGTTAAGTCTATTTATTAGACAGCTTAGGCCTATATTGTGGCCAGAAATGATTGTAATAGTTGGATTGGCACCGTTAGTTAAATATCAGCTTTAAAATGTATTTAAAGATCGCTTGTCCCGATTTTCCTAAATTCAGCATGCAACAAAAGCCATCAAGCGTCGTGCATGGACCCGCCAATCCAGACCTTGCGTAGGCCTACGTCAACGTAACCCAACGTATTGTTTAAAAGAGCTATAGGCATCTTGGGAAATGAAGTTCTTTCTTGTGCTTTATTTTCTTTCTTTCTCTCTCTACCTCTCTACCTCTCTCTCTCTACCTCTCTCTATCTCTACCTCTCCCTCTCTACCTCTCTCTCCCTCTCTACCTCTCTCTACCTCTCTATCTCTACCTCTCTCTATCTCTACCTCTCCCTCTCTCTCTCCTCTCTCTCCCTCTCCTCTCTCTCCCTCTCTCTCTACCTCTCTATCTCTACTCTCTCTATCTCTACCTCTCCCTCTCTACCTCTCTCTACCTCTCTCTCCCTCTCTCTCTCCCCTCTCTCTCTCTCTCTCTCTCTCTCTCTACCTCTCTACCTCTCTCTCTCTCTCTCTCTCTACCTCTCCCTCTCTACCTCTCTCTCTCTCCCTCTCTCTCTCCCCTCTCTCTCTCTCTCTCTCTCTCTCTCTCTACCTCTCTCTCTCAGGCTTCCATGTTTCTTTGTTTCCCTATTCTTTAGAAAGGAAATGGGCTCATACATCTGTATTGGCAGGTGGACAGCATAATGTATATTTGTGTATGCAGATGACTTAATGATTTGGGTGCTAGCAGGTTAAGGCTCTATGACAAGTGGTATGGTTATGTATGCTGTCTCCTGAGGCTGGATAATGTATGTCTCTCTCTCTCTCTCTCTCTCTCTCTCTCTCTCTCTCTCTCTCTCTCTCTCTCTCTCTCTCTCTCTCTCATCTCTCTCCTCTCTCCTCTCTCTCTCTCTCTCTCTCTCTCTCTGTCTCTCTCTCTCTCTCTGCCTCCCTCCCTCCCTCTCTCTCTCTCTCTCTCTCTCTCTCTCTGTGTCTCTCTCTCTCTACCTCCATCTCTCTCTCGTTTCTCTCTCTCACACACACTGATACACACACACACACGTCACCCTCACTCAATCAGTACCCAATTTAGCAAACAAGTGGAATAGGGAGACAGGTGGAGAGAAACAGGTTCAGCTTCATTAAGCCAAACAACAGACTAACCAAACAATAACAGGAACCTCATCTTTCACTTACAAGCTTTAGTGAGATAAAGGGGTGACTTTGGTAGCGACCTTTCCTGGATCAACAATTCTAAGTGTGAACATTCGTCTTGCATGTTCATGTGGACACACACACACACACACACTATGATACTAAACATTCAGATCGACTGTGCCAGCAACTGTCGTGATGTTCTCATTTGAGTGGAGAAGACTACCAGGTTAAATGCCAGACCAAGTTCTTTGTCGTTTATTGGTAAGAAATGATGCAAATCAAACGATGAATACAATACACCATGGTGTCTCAGTGTAGATCAGTGATACCAGTCAGTGTTACCAGTCAGTGATACCAGTCAGTGATACCAGTCAGTGTTACCAGTCAGTGATACCAGTCAGTGTTACCAGTCAGTGATACCAGTCAGTGTTACCAGTCAGTGATACCAGTCAGTGTTACCAGTCAGTGTTACCAGTCAGTGATACCAGTCAGTGTTACCAGTCAGTGTTACCAGTCAGTGTACCAGTCAGTGATACCAGTCAGTGTTACCAGTCAGTGATACCAGTCAGTGTTACCAGTCAGTGATACCAGTCAGTGTTACCAGTCAGTGTTACCAGTCAGTGTTACCAGTCAGTGATACCAGTCAGTGTTACCAGTCAGTGTTACCAGTCAGTGATACCAGTCAGTGTTACCAGTCTCTCTTCGCAGAGCAAACGAAGGCCCTGGTGAGATCAGTCTTGACGGAAATCAGAGTGAGTTCTGCCAGTCCAAATCCTGTCTACCTGTTGCCGGGCACACAGGCCTCGTACCCCTCCTGAGAGGGAGGTGTCAGCTGATTGGTCAGAAGACTGGGGAGGGGATGTCCTCATCCTATTAGGTCTCAAAAGGAGTTTGTGGGGCAGTCAAGGTGGGCAGTCCAAAAGTCTGATAATGTCCCAAGGGGGGGAAGGCAGAGTGTCCCGGGGGGGGGGGGGCGGGGGGGCAGACCAGGGGGGGACAGATCAGGCCATTTAAGGGGGGGGGGGGGGGGAGCAAAGGTCTGATGATGTCCAGATGCAAAAGGATACTCCTCGGCCTAATGAATCTTCATATCTCCTGGTGTTGACTCTTAACTCTCAACAGTTGTGAGGACCATTGCACCCTCTCCTTGTCCCATGGTGTGGCCACCCCCCCTCCCCCATCCGGTACCTCTCACCGGCCTTGACGTCCACATACTCTGCAGCAAATCATATCACCCCGTACACACCCCTCCCTGCCAGTACACTGACTTATTGTATTCCTCTTCTCACTAAAGGATACATTCTCTGGAGCAAGACCCTGTTCTCACTTTCACAGACCCAGTCACACCTTGGTAGCCTGGTCCTAACCAGACCCTCGTACATTTCATTTGTACAGAGAGTCTGGCCTCGCTCCATTGACAAGCGTTGACTTCCTTGTAGGTGGGTACTCTGTTGAAGTTTAAACTATTGGATCTGCCCAGAGCCACTCTGATCTGCCATAACCAATCGCTAGCGTTCGCCTTAGCCAATTCCTTCACCACTACTGTAACAGAGCTAGCTGCCGTAGCTGGAAAAATCAAACTTTTCCCGAACCCTGTGGGGAGGAGGGCCACAACATCATGGCCACCAACAAAACTCAGCAAAACTTGTTCTTGCTCCGGCTTTAGCTGTTGGATATTCGGCAGCGTTGCCACAACGGACAGAATGGCTTTCCTCGCATCTTTCTCCGCCGCCATTACGGAACTACAACACAAACTAGCACACGACACCAACGTCATCGTTCTCAGCCACTCTCTCTGTTCGCTTATTGGACAGGTAGAAAATCAACCTGCAGAATCTGACTTACGGACCTCATGGCCAGACCTATGTACAGAAGCAAATACATTTGAGCGGAAGTACGTAGGACGGCAGAGCCAGGCTAACACCTTGGTGCATTATCATACATTTGGAATGTAAGGTCATCACTACACATCATTACTTATTCTATCTGAAGCATTGATTATATTGGAATATACGTTCAGCATTGTCATTATACATTTGTATATCTGAAGTATTGATTGTCTTTTATTCAACAGAGACATAGAACATATGAATTAGCAGCATAGATTTCATTCCTCCACACAGCCCTCAAAAGTTAGGCTCCAGATACGAATGGAAACATTGGAAAGGCTAACATTATATTATTGTTGCTTGCTTTCCTACAGGTACACTCTTGAACTTTGAGGTTCATGTTGTTTAATTGTAACTTGTTTAACTACATGCTCTTATGTTTCTTCCCATTGGCACTTATTTGCTTTCACAATGTATGCTTCATGTTTTGGCTACCCGGAAGGTTATTGGGGCTATCTCGTTGTTTATGATCATTGACCTATGCACTTTTGTAAAGCTCTCTCTTGTAGGTCGCTATGGAAAAGGCGTCTGCTAAATGAATACATGTAAACAGGAAGTGAGGTGACGTTGCAAACGAGTTGAAAGAGGTGTTGTATTGTGAGATGGCTGACGGTTGGAAGACTGAGGCGAAGAAAGTTGACAGGATTAAACACATGAGACATTTTGGTTTGGTCACATTTTTTCAATAAATATTACTTTTCAAAAGGAGTTTTCACAATCCATATTGTGTTTGCGCTTCATAATAGGATCAATTACTCACGCCTTGCAGCACTGCAACAACCAGGAAGCAAAATCTGCTTTCTGAAGCTTCTGGTTGGGGTGGTTGAAAGTTAAACAAGTATGCCCCCTAGTGGTTAATCTTTAACGTACTATTAACAAAAAATTGTTGAACGTTGTATTGGTTGATAGTGAATAGGTAGATGCTAAAGGATATGTTTTAAGTTTATTTAATACAATTCGTAAATAAAGCTTATTTACCTAACTAGGTCAAACTAAAATATAACCCCACGAATTGCATATACTTAACATTCCCTGAAGACAAAGCTTCATTTGGTAACATGTCAAGATGGGGGCTCAGATATCAATACACATTTTAATCAACAACACTTGTAATCCACTGGTGGACTAAGACATAAAAATGCACGTATGAAAAGCGCGTTTCACTGGTCTTTGCTCTGTTGTACCATCCGCATAGAACACTGTCTGTGTAAGCCAGTGCGATCACACCGTGTCTGCAGAATTTAAATCGATATATTATTACACTGGCTATCTTGTCTGAGCCCGATGCAGAACCACTACTTATAGCTGGCTTTAATAGGGATCCCCAGCAGTCCATGAGCTAAAGCCACGCTCACGACAATACATCTCCCCTGTCTGTCCCACTGGGTGGTTTACTGCAGTCGCACTTTCCCTGCGGTACCGGATTCCACCACCAGGAGGTGCTTTTGAGCAGCTTCACCGAGCTTTGAGGGTCCTTCCTGGCTTCTGACCCCTGGACCTCTCGGTATGGCAGAGTGCTCAGTGCAGACGACGTGTACAGTATTGTAAATGAATGACTGTATTAGACTACGGCATGCAGGTTGGAAATGTATTTGAATGCTTGCAGAGTAGTGCAAGGTATTGCAGATCTTGTATCTCTACCCAGAAGAACCAACAAAAAACCCTGATAGCTGAGCAATAACAGCCAGACAGGAGGAGATCTAATTAAAAGATCCCTCTCCTCCTTCTCCCTCCTCTCTTCCCTCCCTTCACCCCCCCCCCCCCACCCCCTCTTCTCTCTCTTCTTATAAATGTGATAATGACTTGGAGCTGCAGTTGTCCTCCGGAGAGCCATTTTCCAACAACAACTATGGCGGGGGCCCTTCAGACAGAGAGACAGACAGATAGACATTAGCTGAGCTGGCGAGAGGTGAGTTCCTCAGCTCAGAGAAGGATCTCTGTTCCGCCCTCGTCATGGGGGACGCGACAGATTTCGGAGGACTGCGTAACGGAGCAATAAAAGAAACAGATAAATGAACGCGGAACTGGACACAAACAAAGACGATAAAGCATGTTTATTGCTTAATTACTCGGCGCGATGTGGGAATTCCCCGCGCCCTAGCTTCTTCTTTATTGGTCGGGTGAAGAAATTCTGAAGTGAAACCCCGAGGAGCGAAAGGAAAAGATTAGATTGGTGGTGGAGATAACATAGATGGATAACTGCGAGAAGAGTTGTCCCATCAGTGCTTCCGGTGAGTTAGATACAAGGGGGCTTTGCGTTTGTCCCTGTCGTAGCAGGGCTGTTGCGCAGTGTCGACACCAGGGGGAGCATCTCTCACGCGACCCTCCGTGTCAGACCCGGCATCACTCCCTCCCTGCTGTGGAGCGGCCCAAGGTTAGGGGAGGGAGGGAGGGAGGGAGAGAGGGAGGATAGTTAGAGAGAGAGAGAGGAGGACTAATTAATGAGTACAGTGAAGGGAGGCGCTAATTAGAAGAGAAGATGATGAACTTTTGACGGCGTGTCGAGGCACACCACGACACACACACACACACACACACACAACACTCTGACGCACCGCACATTTGCATACGCACACAGACCCCTGCTTGTTTTCTCTCTCCGTTCGCTCTGCTTTACGCCCTCTCTCTCTCCTCTCTCTCTCTCTCCCTCGGTCTCTCCTGCTGTGCCTGCGCTTCCTCTGACAGGCGTGTTTAATATCTCCCCCGACCATCTGGGCCCTGCGTTCCCTCAGCCCTGCCCCGAAGAACGCCTTTCACATCATCAAACACTGCCTTTTATTAGGCTTCTACATCACCAGCTGCACTCAAACAGCCCTCGCAGACATGATGCGTGCTCGCTCTCAGATCCCCCTCGCTCTCTCTCTCTCTCTCTCTCCATCTCTCTCATCTCTCTCTCTCTCTCTCTCTCTGCTCTCTCTCTCCTCTCTCTCCCCTCTCTCGATCTCTCTCTCTCTCGCTCTCTCTCTCTCTCTCTCATCTCTCTCTCCTCTCTCTCCTCATCTCCCTGTCGTCTCTCCCTCTCTCCTCTCCCTCCCTCTCTCTCTCTCTCTCTCTCTCTCTCTCTCTCTCTCTCTCCCTCCCTCCCCTTCAACTTCATCCCATGCCTCCTCATCCTTCAGCTTATCCTCCGCCTTTCTTCCCCTCCTCTACCATGCCTTCGCCCCTGGACTTCATCCTCCCTCCGCCTCGCCCCCCCCTCCCTCCGCCTCGCCCCCCACTCCCTCTCTCTGAAACATCTCCTCCTTCTGCTTTGTCGGCGACACCGAGGGTTCACGCAGAGTACACATATTGACTACCCGGGACAACACACACACCACACGCACACACACAGACACACACAACACACACACGCACATACAGACACACACAATCCCCTGCTGTCCTCCAACTACCCCATCTAGTTCTTTGGTTCCTCCTTTCAGTCCCTCCCTCCCCTTCCTTCATTTGGACCATCCTGTATCCATTACCCCCCCCCCCCCGCCCCCCCACCCCCCCGGTCAGGAAGGACAACATGTCTTCTTTCACCCCCATTAGCAATCATTCCCGCTCAATTGAACTTATTTTGATTGCGCTGTTAGCAATCAATACATCTGATCACCATGGTGCCCGGAGATGCATCTGTAATCAGTGGACCAGATCCCCGTGTGTGTGTGTGTACATCTGTGTTTGTTTTTATGGCTGGTTGTCTGAGGGTGTGTGTGTGTGTGTGTGGAAGGTAAACAGTGAGAGGGGTGTGTTGGACGAGATAAAGAGGATGCATATCGACAGCTGATATGGATTAGCGGTCGAGAGGTTAGGGTTAGGCCTCTTCTGAAGTCGGCGGGTCACGTGACCTGCCCAGAGCCCCTGCTGACGACAGGAGAAGAGGCCAAGATGGCGGCATTGGTCTCGACGACGAGGAGCGCAAGAGGAGAGCCGCCGACAGGCCGAGCAGGGCGCCGCGGGGACGCCGCCCAGAGGCACGACTGCCTCCATGTCTCCCCTCTCGTCTCCTCCTCTCTCGTCCTTTCATCTCGACGGAGAGAAGCCACTGACTTGCCGCCGCGTTGAACCTTGACCCGGCAGTGACCCTTGACCCGGCAGCGCGGGGGGCTTACAGGGGCTCGAGTGGGCGCCCGAGGCTCACAAACCGTCCCTCTCTGCTGTTTCTCAACCTCCGTGGGACAGCTCAGCACCTCAGGACACACGGGATTGTGGGAAGGGAACTCTGAAGACAAGCTCAGGCCAACGTGCGCGTTCTCATACGGCGCGGACTCGACGTCTCGCTGGAACGCGAAGCACGCGACACACCAAACGCACTTCGCAACAATTCTCTCCGGCTTCCCGTTCCCCACAAGTGCCTCAGGTTCTCTAGCCGCCGCTCCCGGTGAGCGGGGCGGCCCGGTGATGTGGAGAGACACGGATCCACCTGGATCCCGGCCGGCTCCTTCCCCATCCATCACCGGCAGAGGCACCAGGCTGCCCCAGGTGAGGCCGCTAAATCAGCCGGACGCTCCCCGCTAAATCAGGCTCCATCTGCAGGTCTCACAGTAAGTCTCCATAATCTCCCCGCATGGCAGAAGGCTCTCGGAAAGCCATGAGAGGCTCTTCATCTCAGCCTTGTAACATAAACACACACACGCAAAGACACGCTCTCACACACACACACACACACAAAGACACGCTCTCAAGCCCACGACACGACCACAACAGATACACTCAACAGGCAATCCATCTCTTTTGCTTCTTTATGAGTATAAGCGCCTGACGGGCGGAAAAAGCGGACTTCGGCCGTCTTAGGAGAGACTAGCGCTCTTTGCCTATCGTTCTTAGGTGAGGGGAGGGGGGGGATGCGCAGTGTGGTGCGACGCGCGGGGTCAAGCGAAGAGAGGAGATGTATCATGGGAAGGATGGGGGGTGTGTAG
>CM042862.1:20228440-20244952 GCA_023658055.1 Thaleichthys pacificus | reverse complement strand
TATAAAGGCTTGGGCCGGCCCTGACTGCCTGCCTAGCATGTTGCTATGTGTAGCAAACCCAGGTGATTTTTACAAGGAAATGTTAAGGCTAGGTTCCATCATCTTAGGCTTTGATAAAACTGTCAGTAGACTATTTTATTCATGTTTCACGAAAATAAAAGTGATGTTGAGAAACGATGTTGATGTTGTGCTACACTCTCCTATTATCGGAATGAGGTAATATGTGAATTATGTTGTAGTTGCGACTGCTGTTATGTCTTGTAAAAGCGAGCGTACAAATCCCTTTCAGTAGAACTATTCACTTCTGATTCTTGATTACTTGCTATAGGCTACTTACTAAATGCACTATATGCCCATTTTTAATAGAATCATCTGGTAAATGAGTAGCTACATTACTTTAAACATTTATATAAAAAGGCCCCTGCTCACAGCCAGAGGTCCCTCCTACCAGAATTCAACTTATATTACCCTCTCAGTAAACTACTTGCCACACAACTGTTTTGTGTTTACAATCATATCCATTTTATAGATCCTGCTTCCCACAGCCTTGTTAGTATCTTCTAACTTGCAATGTACAATGCTTGGTTTTAGTACCTGATAAGGTACTTCCCTTTGTGACTGGCTAGTGAAAAACATCTAATAAATGATGACATTTTGATAGGTCCCCATCAAATTTATTTTTTAACAAAAACCGATATATTTAACAAAAGGTAGAAGAAGAAAAAGAAATAGCGATCATTTAAATACGAGTTTTAACAAGTGAAATGAAATGAAATGAAAACAGGTCAGGGCTGTTTACGGCAGGCAGCACAGATGTATTCCTCTGTCAGTTGGATCCGAGCACAACCCTGATGGAACCATCTGAGAATGAATGATCAAACACAGGGGAGGTGTGTTCATTAGGGCGATATGGGCGACACTGTCAAACGGGAAAAGGATTTTTTTTTTTTCTAACCAATTCTTCAATCATGGCAACAGTCATTATCAGTGTTCTAATCTAGACGTTTGAGCTGACACTAAATGTCCAATCAGGCTAAAGTCGTGCTTCAAATGGTCCCGCCCTTTTTGGGGCATTTTCAGTCAGGTTGAAAATCGCGGTTAGGGAATTGGGCTATTAATCAGAAGGTTGCCGGTGTGATTCCTGGCTGTGAAAAATGACGTTGTGTCCTTGGGCAAGGCACTTCACCCTACTTGCCTCAGGGGGGAATGTCCCTGTACTTACTGTAAGTCGCTCTGGATAAGAGCGTCTGCTAAATGACTAAATGTAAATGTAATCAACCACGTCACTTTATTGTCCTTTTTGAGACAGAGTCATAGATGTGAGCCACCAGTCTTGTTCTGTAACATACAACACATCCGGGTATCTCAAGCACACCTGTAAAGACAGTGGAGCTCCAATAATGAACACTCACCTGTGCCATCTTCAACCCATAACATGGGCGGTTGCTGCCAAAACAAGGCGGTACATTACTGTATCAGTGATCCATGATCAGAGCTACACCACTGTAATAGTATGTCACAGGTGGCCTAGTCTACAAGAATGTTGTTAAACCATCCAAACCTGTTTGGATCTACTTTCTATTTCACCTGACACATAAACTAACATCTTTCCTTCATCGTCTGCTGGGCTTCAATTGTGTGGTGTCGGTGTAGGTAAGTTAAAAGTCGATTGAAAATGTAATTAATTGTTAGCCAGATTAACTAATTAATTAATAAACAGTAACAATGGGCTACAGTATACACAGGGTAGAATATGCTTGATCTTAACAGGTACTTTAAGTAAGATTTTAAATGTATCTGAAGTACACAAGGACATGGATCCACGTCACATGGTTTATTAGCATGTTTTTAATGTATTGCTCTCCGTTCTCGACAGGAGTGAAGAGAGGAGAAGGATTATCAACTATGGCTTCAGGTAAACACACTTGTTTCAGTGTTTCAGTCATAAAAACACTTCACCATAACTAGGAAGTTCATGTTAGCAGTGGTTATGGTTACATTTGAAGGTTTTCATTGCACCATGTCACCTGTAAAAATGAACAGGATATTATGTTATCTACAGTTTTATTTACCTTCACAGTATAATTTACCACTCCTTCCATCGTTCAGTACATTTATAACTCTCTTCACTTTCTGACGTTTATCCTCTATTTTTCTGCCCCTTTCTCTCTTTCTCTCTTTCTCCCTTTCTCTCTCTCTCTCTCTCGCTCTCTCCCCCTTTCTCTCTCTCTCTCTCTCTCTCTCTCTCTCTCTCTCTCTCTCTCTCTCTCTCTCTCTCTCTCTCTCTCTCTCTCTCTCTTTCTTTTTCTCTCTCTCTCTCTCTCTCTCTCTCTCTCTCTCTCTCTCTCTCTCTCTCTCTCTCTCTCTCTCTCTCTCTCTCTCTCTCTCTCTCTCTCTCTCTCTCTCTGACAGGTGACTTCCCTCCATCTCTCAGACCTGAGGATTGTGCTGCTGGGGGGGAAACGTGCAGGGAAGAGTTCATCAGGAAACACCATCCTGGGCAGAGAGGAGTTTGACATGAGGACAGCTGCTCAGTGTGTGAAGAGACAGGGAGAAGTAGCAGGGAGGCAGGTCACTGTGGTCGACACTCCAGGATGGTGGAGTAATGTCACTGTAGAGAGAACTACTGAGCTGGTTAAACAGGAGATAGTACACAGTGTGTCTCTGTGTCCTCCAGGACCCCACACTCTCCTCCTGGTTATAGGGCTGGATCTATCATTCAGAGAGGAAAACAGAAGATCAGTAGAGGGACACCTGCAGCTTCTCAGTAAGAGAGTCTGGAGTCACACTATAGTGCTGTTCACCAATGGGGACTGTCTGGGAGACACAACCATTGAGCAGCACATTGAGACAGAAGGGAAGGCCCTCCAGTGGCTTATTGAGAAATGTGGGAACAGGTATCATGTCCTCAACAATGAGAACAGGAGTGATGACACTCAGGTCACTGAGCTGTTGGACAAGATGGAGGAGATGGTGGCAGGAAACAGAGGAGGCCACTATGAGATGGACAGAGAGATCCTGGAGAAGATAGAGGAGAGAAGGAGGGCAGAGGAAGAGAGAGCACAACAGAGGCTGATGAAGGTGCAGGAACAGAGAGAGACTCTCAGATCACTAATGGGTGAGTTTCTTTCAGTGTCCACCCAGAGTCTTGGTGTGAATAGCCTAATCAATGTGACATGCAGTATACTGGATATTTAGAGACTGGTTTTAACATGAGAAAACGTAATTTCAATTATTGATGAACAACATTGTAGCATAATGTAGATATCAGTAACATGTTGTTTTTTGTAGGATACGTTCATCTGAACAGAGAACATTTCTGCAACTCACATTATTACTATGTGGTGTAGATGCTTCACTCAAACAACCTGTAAAATCAGATCATTGTAAACTTCACAAAGAAAATGCAATCTCTGTTTGCCCTTTGTCTTTCTCTATCTCACTTTATCTCTCAATATGTCTCATGCATCTATATTTCCCCCCCCCCCTCTCTCTCTCTCTCTCTCTCTCTCTCTCTCTCTCTCTCTCTCTCTCTCTCTCTCTCTCTCTCTCTCTGACAGGTGACTCCCTCCATCTCTCAGAGCTGAGGATTGTGCTGCTGGGGGGGAAACGTGCAGGGAAGAGTTCATCAGGAAACACCATCCTGGGCAGAGAGGAGGTTGACCTGAGGACAGCTGCTCAGTGTGTGAAGAGACAGGGAGAAGTAGCAGGGAGGCAGGTCACTGTGGTCGACACTCCAGGATGGTGGAGGTATTACCCTGTAGAGAGAACTACTGAGCTGGTTAAACAGGAGATAGTACACAGTGTGTCTCTGTGTCCTCCAGGACCCCACACTCTCCTCCTGGTCATACGGCTGGATCTCTCATTCACGAGAGGAAGACAGAAGATCAGTAGAGGGACACCTGCAGCTTCTCAGTGAGAGAGTCTGGAGTCACACTATAGTGCTGTTCACTCAGTGGGGACCGTCTGGGAGACACAACCATTGAGCAGCACATTGAGACAGAAGGGAAGGCCCTCCAGTGGCTTGTTAAGAAATGTGGGAACAGGTATCATGTCCTCAACAATAAGAACAGGGGTGATGACACTCAGGTCACTGAGCTGTTGGACAAGATGGAGGAGATGGTGGCAGGAAACAGAGGAGGCCACTATGAGATGGACAGAGAGATCCTGGAGAAGATAGAGGAGAGAAGGAGGGCAGAGGAAGAGAGAGCACAACAGAGGCTGATGAAGGTGCAGGAACAGAGAGAGACTCTCAGATCACTAATGGGTGAGTTTCTTTCAGTGTCCACCCAGAGTCTTGGTGTGAATAGCCTAATCAATGTGACATGCAGTATACTGGATATTTAGAGACTGGTTTTAACATGAGAAAACGTCATTTAAATTATTGATGAACAACATTGTACATAATGTAGATATCAGTACATTGTTGTTTTTTGTAGGATACATTCATCTGAACAGAGAACATTTCTGCAACTCACATTATTACCATGTGGTACATGATTAAGTCAACATCACCTTTAAACTCATATCATTGTAAACGTCACAAAGAAAATGCAATTTATCTTTCCCTTTTGTCTTTCTCGATCTGATTTTTTTTTAACATATATAATTTCCTTCCCTGCTCTCTCTCTCTCTCTCTCTCTCTCTCTCTCTCTCTCTCTCTCTCTCTCTCTCTCTCTCTCTCTCTCTCTCTCTCTCTCTCTCTCTCTCTCTCTCTCTCTCTCTCTGACAGGTGACTCCCCCCATCTCTCAGAGCTGAGGATTGTCCTGCTGGGGGGGAATCATGCAGGGAAGAGTTCATCAGGAAACACCATCCTGGGCAGAGAGGAGGTTGACTTGAGGACAGCTGCTCAGTGTGTGAAGAGACAGGGAGAAGTAGCAGGGAGGCATGTCACTGTGGTCGACACTCCAGGATGGTGGAGTAATGTCACTGTAGAGAGAACTACTGAGCTGGTTAAACAGGAGATAGTACACAGTGTGTCTCTGTGTCCTCCAGGACCCCACACTCTCCTCCTGGTTCATAGGGCTGGATCTCTCATTCACTAGAGGAAAACAGAAGATCAGTAGAGGGACACCTGCAGCTTCTCAGTGAGAGAGTCTGGAGTCACACTATAGTGCTGTTCACCAATGGGGACTGTCTGGGAGACACAACCATTGAGCAGCACATTGAGACAGAAGGGAAGGCCCTCCAGTTGCTTGTTGAGAAATGTGGGAACAGGTATCATGTCCTCAACAATGAGAACAGGGGTGATGACACTCAGGTCACTGAGCTGTTGGACAAGATGGAGGAGATGGTGGCAGGAAACAGAGGAGGCCACTATGAGATGGACAGAGAGATCCTGAGAAGATAGAGAAGAGAAGGAGGGCAGAGGAAGAGAGAGCACAACAGAGGCTGATGAAGGTGCAGGAACAGAGAGAGACTCTCAGATCACGAATGGGTGAGTTTCTTTCAGTGTCCACGCAGAGTCTTGGTGTGAATAGCCTAATCAATGTGACATGCAGTATACTGGATATTTAGAGACTGGTTTTAATATGAGAAAACGTAATTTCAGTCATGTTCAGCAACATTGTGCATAATGTATTTACATTTCCAGTAAACAGTTGTTTTTCATAGGATTCGTTCATCTGAACAGAGAACATTTCTGCAACTCACATTATCACTATGTGGTGTAGATGCTTCACTCAAAACACCTGTAAAATCAGATCATTGTAAACTTCACAAAGAAAATGCAATCTCTGTTTTCCCTTTGTCTTTGTCGATCTCACTTTATCTCTCAATCTGTCTCATGCATCTATATCCCCCCCCCCTCTCTCTCTCTCTCTCTCTCTCGTGCTCTCTCTCTCTCTCTCTGACAGGTGACTCCCTCCATCTCTCAGAGCTGAGGATTGTGCTGCTGGGGGGGAAACATGCAGGGAAGAGTTCATCAGGAAACACCATCCTGGGCAGAGAGGAGTTTGACATGAGGACAGCTGCTCAGTGTGTGAAGAGACAGGGAGAAGTAGCAGGGAGGCAGGTCACTGTGGTCGACACTCCAGGATGGTGGAGGAATCACCCTGTAGAGGAGACTACTGAGCAGGTTAAACAGGAGATAGTACACAGTGTGTCTCTGTGTCCTCCAGGACCCCACACTCTCCTTCCTGGTCATACGGCTGGATCTATCATTCAGAGAGGAAAACAGAAGATCAGTAGAGGGACACCTGCAGCTTCTCAGTGAAAGAGTCTGGAGTCACACTATAGTGCTGTTCACCAATGGGGACCGTCTGGGAGACACAACCATTGAGCAGCACATTGAGACAGAAGGGAAGGCCCTCCAGTGGCTTATTGAGAAATGTGGGAACAGGTATCATGTCCTCAACAATGAGAACAGGGGTGATGACACTCAGGTCACTGAACTGTTGGACAAGATGGAGGAGATGGTGGCAGGAAACAGAGGAGGCCACTATGAGATGGACAGAGAGATCCTGGAGAAGATAGAAGTATGGAGAAGACCAAAAGAAATGTGGGCGAAACAGAGGGAGGCTAAGGTGAAGAATCAGAGAGAGATCCACAGAACGTTCATCAGTAAGTTATTTCTGCTACCGATGCAACATGTTCCTCAGTAAATGAGAAATGAGACAGCATGCAGTGTCGTCCAGGTCTGAATTGATGGAGGATGTGAAAGTATTTCACTATGTTTGGAACAGTTTATCCTACAATGTAGTACAGAAACCTGTGGTCCTTAGCCCTGGTCCTAAGGTCCCACAGTCCTATATGTTTTAGATGTTTCCCTCAACCAACTGTAGCGGGGTTGCTCGTTTAAGATTAGCAATACTTACTTTATAATAAAGTATCTAGTTCTTGGGGGCACCACCTCTTAGTTGTTAAAGGGACAGAGGAAACCTTGTTTAATAATATTGAATAATAGCCTTCGTAATAATCAGTCTAATCTCAAGTAGTGAATTTTATGAAAGTAGAGCAGATCAGATAACTTGAGAAATACGTGAGTATTATACACAATGATTTATTTATGAAAATGTAATTATAATGAACAAATACCAGATAAGTTATGGGTTAGTTTGGCTAGAGTAGTACAGTGGCTAGATTCTAATGAGAGCGAGCAACACAATGGCTGTGTAGAGCGCGTGGGGAGGGGGAGGGAGAGTGGGAGAGAGGTAGAGAGGGAGAGGTAGGCCTTTCTAGTAACAATGGACGATCAATGGCAACTGACCTAACGATGGTTAGGTTAAATCATTTGTAAAATACAATCAAACATCAACAATTAAATCACAACATGCCAATATGTCACAAGTAAGAAATATTGCAAATCGCAGTTACTTTTGTCGGTTTGAAGAAAGGAGTCAATGGTTCGTTATGTCCAACGAATACAAAGCGGAATCTGTCTGTTCCGGGCGCTCAGTGAATGTGCAGGTTGAGAGGAATAGGTTAGAGAGTGACGCGTTCACCTCAGTTTAATCCTACGAACAAGCGGGGTGATTGTACGTTTGGGGGTTTTATACTCCAAAGAACAGGGGGGGTCCCCGTGAAGGTGACCTCTTTCATTGGTCAGTTACTCCCCACCTGGACGTCGTCCTGAGATCTGCCCAGGTGTGAAGTGGCTCTTCGCTTTGAGTTCCGTTATTTCAACTGTCCATGGAATGCTTAAACTTCAGAATATAACAATACAACATTCATAAATGGTTTTGTTAGTATGGTACAATCATTTTGATATCAAGATTGGCTGACTTAACTATACCTGAAGGGAAGTTATAATCAAATCTCAATTAAACAACGTTATAAGTAAATGAGAAAAGCACACATTATAACACATCAACTACTGTCATTGAAATAGTGTCCATGAGCCATGTAGTCCTTGAGAATATGTTTGTAAATCCAGAACAGAAAAGTTCTTCCTTATAAATCCTTTGTCTGATACTGAGGCCGTGTGGCCTCTGTTTCTGACCCCATGCTGGGCCAGAAGCTTTGAAGCTTCTCCTCTGGGAGATAAGGACAAAGGGGGAAGACCCTTTCCTTGTCGGGGGTAGGAGAAGGTGTGATGGTACCATGCTTTGTCTGTTTACATTTAGTCATTTAGCAGACGCTCTTATCCAGAGCGACTTACAGTAAGTACAGGGACATTCCCCCCGAGGCAAGTAGGGTGAAGTGCCTTGCCCAAGGACACAACGTCATTTGGCATGGCCGGGGAATCGAACTGGCGACCTTCAGATTACTAGCCCGACTCCCTCACCGCTCAGCCACCTGACACCTGTTGACTGTGCTATACAACACACCTGATTCAAATGAATAGGTCATTATTAGTCTCTGCAGAATCATTTGAAATCAGGCATGTTGGAAGAAGGAAACATCTATGCAGGCCAGTGGGCCCTGAACACCAGGGTAGAAGACCACTAACATGATTCATATAGAAGCCCTTACAGTCGCCAAATGACAAGTAGTTTGTAACTCGACACTGGTGTACTGTCAATCTATGCATTGTTTCACATCAAGTGTTTATGTATTAACACTGTGACGTATTGAATTTGGTTATAGAGCAGTAAAATATTATATAAAGCTACACAGGATTTAGGGGCGGCTGTAGCTCAGTGGGTAGAGAGGGTTGTCTGTTAATCGCAAAGTTTGCGGTTCGATCCCCGACTCCTCCTAGGTCATGGCCGTAGTATCCTTGAGCAAGACTCTGAACCCCAAGTTGTTCCTGATGGGCAGGCCGGCGCCTTGCATTGTAGCTCGCTGCCGTGTGTGTGTGTGTGTGTGAGTGAGTATGAATGGGTGAATGAGAGGCAAAACATTGTAAAGCACTTTGAGTGCCGCTAAGGTAGAAAAGCGCTATATAAATGCAGTCCATTACGCATATTCCTTACTGCATACGCAGTTAGGAATATCTTTAGGGAATACACTGTAGTTTAGAAATGTTTCTCTTTATACTCATCCTTCTCTCTCTCTGACAGGTGACTCCCTCCATCTCTCAGAGCTGAGGATTGTGCTGCTGGGGTGGAGATATACAGGGAAGAGTTCATCAGGAAACACCATCCTGGGCAGAGAGGAGTTTGATCTGAGGACAGCTGCTCAGTGTGTGAAGAGACAGGGAGAAGTAGCAGGGAGGCAGGTCACTGTGGTCGACACTCCAGGATGGTGGAGGAATCACCCTGTAGAGAGTACTACTGAGCTGGTTAAACAGGAGATAGTACGCAGTGTGTCTCTGTGTCCTCCAGGACCCCACACTCTCCTTCTGGTCATACGGCTGGATGTCTCATTCAGAGAGGAAGAAGCCAATTCTATAGATGGACACCTGCAGCTTCTCAGTGAGAGAGTCTGGAGTCACACTATAGTGCTGTTCACCTGTGGGGACCGTCTGGGAGACAAAACCATTGAGCAGCACATTGAGACAGAAGGGAAGGCCCTCCAGTGGCTTGTTGAGAAATGTGGGAACAGGTATCATGTCCTCAACAATGAGAACAGGGGTGATGACACTCAGGTCACTGAGCTGCTGAACAAGGTGGAGGAGATGGTGGCAGCAAACAGTGGAGATGTGTTTCACCTTGAGATGGATGGAGGTACAGAAATTAACTGGAGTCTTGAAGAGGATCAGACGTCACCACTGCCTGTGAAAACAGCCAGCAGCATGGACCTCAACCCACCAAGCAGTGAGTATTGACTATTTACTGTACTAACAGCAGCTCTGGCATATACATAATTGTAAGTTCATAAGCATTGTAAATTCACCTGAGTGCTGAATGAGATGTATCAATGTAACAAGCAATTTATAAGGTAAGAAACAGCAGACAAATGAAAGCTACATAATCATTTGCATGTACGTAGGCTACCACAGCATTGACAATGTGACTGGATAGATGTGCAGGTTGAACAAGTACTTCAGAGATGACAGAGAATTTCAATTGTGATCTGAGAAATATCAGTACCAAAACGACTGAGAAGAACTGTCATCACCAGCTGCATCACAGGCACTGCACTATCTATCTTAATTCCAGGAATCTGTGTGTGTTTGTGTGTGTGTGTGCCACCAATTTCATCACGGGCGCTGTGCACTATCTATAGTTCAAGTAATCTGTATTTGTGTGTTTCACTGACATCACCGACTGCATCATGGGCACTGTGCACTAGTACATGTGTCCTCAACAAGAACCAATTCAATACTTCTGTTCGCTTGAGCTACAGTCTAATACTCAACCACTGAGCTATAGCTGTCTGTGCATTTACCAGTCTGTATTGTTATCTGTGTTTGTCAGTGGATGCAAAAAGCTACGTAATACTTGACCTTGTTTAGTTATTTGTATGTTGCTGTTGTTGTGCAGTGAGTGGAGACAGCAGAGCTGAGAGAGACGATGATTCTGGTTGGAGATCTGAGGCTGGATCACTGTGGAGCCTTGAGGGTAAGACGCCTGTCTGCCTGCCTGTCTGTCTGTCTTTCTCTCTTTCTGCCTGCCTGTCTAGATACTTTACCTGCTTTCCTGCCTTCTTGTCTGTCTGTCTGTCTGTCTGTCAGTTTGCCTGTCTGT
Source organism: Thaleichthys pacificus (assembly GCA_023658055.1). Lineage (NCBI taxonomy): Eukaryota > Metazoa > Chordata > Actinopteri > Osmeriformes > Osmeridae > Thaleichthys > Thaleichthys pacificus. The sequence goes on along the minus strand of CM042862.1, from coordinate 20,234,440 downwards.
CTGTCCATCAGTCAGTTGAATGTTCCATATGTGGTCCCTGAGTAGGAATCTAACTAGTCCATTATCTGACTTGCTGTGTTTCTCTACAGAGAGAAGAGATGGTAGATCTGATCTCCTGCCTCTGGGGAGCTCTGGCTACGGCTCCCAGACCTCCAGACGTTCTCACCACAGCTCAGAGAGGTCTGAGCACGCCCAGAAGGGCTCTGCAGAGGAGCAGCTGCACTCTGCTAGACTGGAGCTTTTGGAGCGAGTGTCCATGCCTGTCCTGGATGATCTGCTGGATGGACTTCTGCAGGAGAGGGTGATCAACGATGCTGAGATGGAGGCAGTGAAGGTGGAGACAGTGAGGAAGGACAGAGCACGGGTCACCATCGACATGGTCCTGAGGAAAGGATCTCCCTCATGTTTTGTGATGAAAACTATGTTGGCTAAATATGACCCTGCCTTATACACAACTCTTGGCTTCAAATAAAACATGCTGAGAACAGTGTCAGACCTAGGATGAGTGTATGACACCAGTGTTTCAGCCTAGTAGGGAATACATTATGTACAGATATATTAACTTACAATTTAAATACAGCTAAATGAAATATGAATTTGCCATATACTTACAAATGGTATATTTATCTACATCAGAACTATATTGTTGGAATCATTGAAATACTTGAAAAAAGTTGTATATTGTTTTAATCTGGGTACATACAAATAGACTTTCTCATTCAAATCTAAATTGAGTTGTTACTATAATCTTATGAATGTTAAGTTCGATATTTGCCAATTGAATGTATCTAAGATCAACGGAAATAATTAACTATTATGTTTTACAATCAGCACAACATGGCAATATCAGACAGAGTAATGTGTACATATAGAATTTATATAAAGGTAAAGTATATGGTTAGACAAAAATGCCTAATTGGGTACACTCATTAATGGGGATAAGCTCTTTAAAACAATCTTTTTCTTTTAATAAAACCCTCCAATAAATGTAAATATGTTGTAACAGGATGTTCTTTATTCGGGCCACAGCTGTCTGACCTGGATTGTGTCGATGTTGTTTCAGTCCATCATTCAGAATCTAAACTGAAAACAGTGAACTTCTGTTTGACCATCACATGCCCTGACCACAGACACATTCATGTCCAGTACATTTCTTGACAGTATCTTCTCACATATCTTAGCAGTCCAAGATGTTTGATTCCAGCTCAGGACATTTCTGCATGTCTTCCCCTATCTCTCTCTCCCAAACATTTCCTGTGTCTCTAAACTGTCTCTGTCCAACAAAGCTATAAAAAAAGCCAAAAATGTATCTTGAAGAAACGTTTTCCACTTAGACATTTGTCCCGTGGCTGTAAAGTTATTTTAAAAAATGAATTAAGAGAAGTTGAATATTGTAGGGATATATGATGGGAAGATAATAACAGTTATAACAAGATTGTGAAGGGTTTTAAAAAGTAGTTGTAGGAAATAAACCCTTTTATTTAACACTTATATAAACACCTGCACCACCTGCACTGTGAGGAGGATTCATGAGTCAATAACTTCTTTTTGAATCTCCATCTTGTGTGTTTCTGTAGATTAGTCAAATCACGATGTTGTTCAGTGTTTTTCAGTCAGTGATTGATGAGGCTCCTCTGCAGTAGTTACTTTTACACAGAACATGTACTTCGGTAAAGAATGTCTCCTTTAAGATGACTGATAGAGAAAGGTGATAGAGTGACACAATCCAAAATCATCAGAGACAGTCAAGCTTTGTAGAATTTGTTTTTAATGAAATAGCATGGATTTTTTTATTTCAATCATCAAGCACAATCTTTATCTGAACCATTAACTTATGATGGCACAATACCCTTCCAGTCCAAAACATCCGTTCAGATGCAGTCCATGTTTCTCCATTGGTAATTGAAATAGAACGCAAATAACTCTTGATAAGCGGTGAACTTTATATCAATCTGATGTTAAAAACCGTCCAGTGCAGGGTGGATGGCTTCTCTAGTCTTCACATACTTAATGCTGCAGATAGAACAAAGAAAAACAGTGTCACTTTCAAACATAAATTATGGCTATATTAGCCTACTGATCATCTCATTGGTGGACTGTATGGAACAGAGAGCGTCTCATTGGTGGACTGTATGGAACAGAGAGCGTCTCATTGGTGGACTATATGGAACAGAGAGCGTCTCATTGGTGGACTGTATGGAACAGAGAGTGTCTCATTGGTGGACTGTATGGAAAAGAGAGCGTCTCATTGGTGGACTGTATGGAACAGAGAGCGTCTCATTGGTGGACTGTATGGAACAGAGAGCGTCTCATTGGTGGACTGTTACCTTGAAGTTCCACAGCACCAGGGCTCCGTCCAGACCCACACTGCTGTAGGTCTCCACTCTGGCCTTCTCTCCAGACACCACACACAGCTGACTGCAGGACACACATATGATGTCATTACATTTGGTGCAGCTGTATTAAATCATGCTACTGGCACATAAAGCAATTAAAGTCGCTTTTAGCATTCTTTTGGCATGTCACATGTCTCACATTTCCTGTCCCTCTACACTATCGCTATGAAAAATAATAAAAGTTAGCAATGCCCCCCAAAACCTGTCTTGCCCATGAAAGGGCTAACCCTTACGTGATGCTGTTCTGGTGCTTTGACCCTTACGTGATGCTGTTCTGGTGCTTTAACCCTTACGTGATGCTGTTCTGGTGCTTTAACCCTTACGTGATGCTGTTCTGGTGCTTTAACCCTTACGTGATGCTGTTCTGGTGCTTTGACCCTTACGTGATGCTGTTCTGGTGCTTTGATCCCTACGTGATGCTGTTCTGGTGCTTTGACCCTTACGTGATGCTGTTCTGGTGCTTTGACCCTTACGTGATGCTGTTCTGGTGCTTTGACCCTTACGTGATGCTGTTCTGGTGCTTTGATCCCTACGTGATGCTGTTCTGGTGCTTTGACCCTTACGTGATGCTGTTCTGGTGCTTTGACCCTTACGTGATGCTGTTCTGGTGCTTTGATCCCTACGTGATGCTGTTCTGGTGCTTTGATCCCTACGTGATGCTGTTCTGGTGCTTTAACCCTTACGTGATGCTGTTCTGGTGCTTTGACCCTTACGTGATGCTGTTCTGGTGCTTTGACCCTTACGTGATGCTGTTCTGGTGCTTTGATCCCTACGTGATGCTGTTCTGGTGCTTTGATCCCTACGTGATGCTGTTCTGGTGCTTTAACCCTTACGTGATGCTGTTCTGGTGCTTTGACCCTTACGTGATGCTGTTCTGGTGCTTTGATCCCTACGTGATGCTGTTCTGGTGCTTTAACCCTTACGTGATGCTGTTCTGGTGCTTTGACCCTTACGTGATGCTGTTCTGGTGCTTTGACCCTTACGTGATGCTGTTCTGGTGCTTTAACCCTTACGTGATGCTGTTCTGGTGCTTTGACCCTTACGTGATGCTGTTCTGGTGCTTTGACCCTTACGTGATGCTGTTCTGGTGCTTTGACCCTTACGTGATGCTGTTCTGGTGCTTTGACCCTTACGTGATGCTGTTCTGGTGCTTTGACCCTTACGTGATGCTGTTCTGGTGCTTGTTCCCCAGCTCGTTGATGTCGTCCTCGGTGGCCCTCTTGTCCAGGTTGCGGAAGTGCTGCATGGCGGACATGCTGCCCTTGGAGGTCTGCTTGGGAATGTCCAGCTTCTTAACAAACTCCAGACTGCCCACGCCCTTGTAGGAGAACTGGTAGGGGCAGCAGTCGTGGCCCTGGGATGGAATACAGGATGGAAGAATGTGACTGGATCTGGAGAGTAGACTGGATTCTATCGGTGCCAGGAAAACATCTCTGTCCTTCTCAGGGACGTAGTGAAGCAGTGCACTTGCTATTTTACTGATATATTTACTTTGACCTTTTGAATAATATTTGCGTGAACTGTTTAACTTTAGCCATTTCTTAGTTGTGTTTCTAGATATTTCCTAACAATAGTCTGCCGCTCTTTTCCATAAGTTGTTCTCCTGGATTGCGGTGTCTGCAATGCAGACATCTGACTGAGTTGTTATGGATGTTGTTGAATCAATAAAGATGGTTGAGACCTTAAAAGGGTCCTAGCTATTGATGTGGAGGACGGACAGTATCTGGTAATAGTCTGGTCCAGACCTCCATCCATTGTTGGACACTAATTGCTTTAGGTGCACCTGCTGTGGAGTGATGTCATATCCTGTCTACTGAGGCTCACCTCCTGCACTTCCTGTCATCTGCCTGTTCAGAATGAAGCTTTTAGATACCAGACACAGACAGAGGGGGAGAGAAGGAGAGAGAGGCAGAGCTATAGACAGAGACAGGAAGAGAGCAACTATGTCTGAATTTATCTCTGTCCATCTCGCTCTCTTTCTCACACATGCACACACACACACACGCAAAAAGACCAACTTTGTTTTGAACTGCAGTTGTTTGTATATGTGTGTACATGTGTGTAGGAAAGAGACAGAATGAGAAAGAGGCTGACAGACAAAAAGAGCATGGCTTCTCACCGCAGCTACTAGTTCAGTGGGGTTCACGTAGAGAACACTCAGAAGAGGGAGGTGGTCTGTGGTCAGCTGGGTCACCCTGCAAACAGACAAGGTCAAAGGTCAAGTCATGTTTCAGTCCACAACTCAGGTTAGCTTTGGCGCAAAGCTAACCTGAGTTGTAGGCTAACCTGTAGGCTACTTCTACTACCGTGGTTTTGCCAAGGAGTGTAGCCACACAGTCCCTCTGTACAACAGCACAGCAAGGTAGCCGATCCTGTCTTCTCAGGAAGATGTAATCGCCCATTTCCATCTTCCTGGCACCCACCACAAGTGTCCCCGCCCCCCTGTTACTCACTCTTTGCCCTGGCTGGCATCCACCACACTGATGCTGCTGTTGTGGCTCACGCAGGCTAGCTGGTCCCCGCTGGGGGAGAAGCAGACACTGTGCACCCAGCCTCCAAAGTCCTTGTTCTCCAGCAGCAGCTCCCCGAAGGGCATCTTGGACCCCCAGGACGTGGGGCCCGGCTTGTCCTCCAGGTCCTTAATGTAGGCCGAAAAGATTCTGTGGAAGTGGGAGGAGGGGTTAAATCAAAGGGAGAGCATTTTTCGAATGCTCGGCTCCGTCGACATGGCATGAGCTCATTTAATATATAGAGCTGGTTCTCTAACATTGACATGGGGGATTTAGGGTGGAGGATGGGGAGGGGGGTGAAGGGAAATAATGCAAATAAGCAAAATAGTAATGGCATTTGTTATCATGGCACTTCTGCTAGGGAGGGATATCTTGGTACACAGATAAGTAGGGGATGTAACAGGGCTTTTGCTATGACCGGTTATCTATTGGCGAATGCACATCTATCTGAGAGTCTCATACATAAGGGTGTTATAAATAATGTTGTGCCCCTGTCCTGACCTGCAGTGGAAGTCTGCAGAGCCGGCAGCCAGCAGGACGTTGTTGGGGTGCCAGTCCAAACTGAGCACTGTGGAGCGGATGGACTTCTTAATGTGCTTACTGAGCCACCTGGTGGGGGTCAAAGGTTACAGTATTTCATCTTCTTTTTTTGTAGATATATATTTTTTGGGACTGTGACGGTTGGAGATAGACAGGAAATGTATCGAGAGAGAGAGAGAGAGAGTGAGAGAGAGAGAGAGAGAGAGAGAGAGAGAGAGAGAGAGAGAGAGAGAGAGAGAGATCAAGAAATTCCCTAGCCGGAATCGAACCCGGTGTTGTACCAAAATCGGTGACCGATCGAAAACTGTGACCAGGATTGGCTGTCCGAACGGCAGTTTCCGATCGGTCAGCGATTTCGGTACAACACCGGTTGGGGCACTGCGTGTGTGCCAACTCCCCTCTGTTAACAGGACCAGAAACACGACCCAAGTCCGAGTCTCACCAGTCGTTCTCCTTCTCAAAGTAGCAGACGGAGATGAGGCGAGCGCCGCTGCCCAGAGCAAACTTGTTCTCCTGGGGAGACCACTTGACACAGGTGGCGGCGCGGTTGATGC
>CM042862.1:20180940-20223440 GCA_023658055.1 Thaleichthys pacificus | reverse complement strand
CCAGCCATTTCCTGCATGTTCTCTCTCTCTCTCTCTCTCTCTCTCTCTCTCTCTCTCTCTCTCTCTCTCTCTCTCTCTCTCTCTCACCCTCACTCTCTCTCTCACCCTCACTCTCTCTCTCACCCTCTCTCTCTTTCTTTCTCTCTCTCTCTGTCTCTCTCCTCTCTCTCTCTCTCACCCTCACTCTCTCTCTCTCACCCTCACTCTCTCTCTCTCACCCTCTCTCTCTCTCTCTCACCCTCTCTCTCACTCTCTCTCTCACCCTCTCTCTCTCTCTCTCTCTCTCTCTCTCTCACTCTCTCTCACCCTCACTCTCTCTCTCTCTCTTTCACACATTCTCTCTCTCTCTCTCACCCTCACTCTCTCTCTCTCTCTCTCTCTCTCTCTCTTTCACACATTCTCTCTCTCTCTCACTCTCTCACCCTCACTCTCTCTCTCTCTCTCTCTCTCTCTCTCTCACCCTCTCTCTCTCACTCTCTCTCACCCTCACTCTCACTCTCTCACCCTCACTCTCTCTCTCTCTCTTTCACACATTCTCTCTCTCACATTGATTTCCTGTCTGTCTTCCTCTTCCTGTCTCTTCATCCCAGTAGACCCGAAATGACCTAAAAACTATATAGACTTGTGATTCGTAGAGCATGACTTAACATTTTAACAGCCTTCTTTTTTTATTGATGACATGTTAACAGCCTTAGAGGATGCCTCAATGATGAATTTGCCTCATTGACTAACATGTTTGTCTCCAATAGGATTTTCCTGTCAAACAATAATGCTCAATGATGATTGGCTTAAAGCAGGGGTGTCAAACTCATTTTAGTTAAGGGGACAAATACGGCCCACTTTGATCTCAAGTGGGCCACACCAGTAAAATCATAGAATAATAACGCATACATAACAACAATATTTCTCGATGTTTAAATCATCGGTGAAGATTTTTTGATGATAAACCCTATTTTAAGGTCTTTCTACAATAAACTAGAAACATAAAGACCAAAAACTCAGACGTCAGCCCACTGTTTATCTCCTCTGCTGATTCCCTCGCTTTGTGACGCGTCTGACGTCAAACGTGCCACAAAGCGAGCAGCGAGCGGCTGCTGCCTGTGGCAATGAGCGCTTCTGCCTCCGGGGCAGACATCGCATTTACGCTGGTTTTGAAGCAATTACTGGATCGATAATTACAAAACGTTTGTACTCCTAAACCTCGATATTCTTAAGAGACATTCGGATTCGGAATAGCAGTTACTTTTATAGAAATCAAATTCATGTCTTTCTGTCGTTTTCAAACTTAGCAAAGACGTCCGACGGGCCGAGCTGGACCACCTGGCGGGCCGGATGTTTGACACCCCTGGCTTAAAGCATATCACTTTGTCACATGTACGTCGCGAGATCTAACTGCCCACCTCTTGCTCCAGGTTATCCCGAAGGACTACAAGACAATGGCCGCCTTGGCTAAAGCCATCGAGAAGAATGTGCTGTTCGCTCACTTGGATGACAACGAGAGAAGGTGGCTTGCAGCACAGCTCCACGGGGGGGGGGGGGGGTCATTCCACCTCGTCGACGTTGTCATCGGGCCTAACACTGTTTTCCTCTCCTCCAGTGACATCTTCGACGCCATGTTCTCTGTCACCTACATTGCGGGAGAGACGGTCATCCAGCAAGGTTTGTCGTTGTCGTGTGTTAAAGTAACGGGACTGTTTGTGGAACTGCCAGTGAGGTTGCTAACTGTCCTGGCCTCCCCGCAGGTGACGAAGGGGACAACTTCTATGTCATCGACCAAGGAGAGATGGATGTGAGTATTCATTTAGAGGTGTTTCCCGTCGAGGATTCTTGAACTCTCAAACAGGGATTTACTGGTCTTTGTTTCTCTCTCTCTCTCTCTCTCTCTCTCTCTCTCTCTGTCTCCCCTCTCGCCCCTCCCCCCCCCCCCCCCCCCACAGGTGTATGTGAACGGGGAGTGGGTGACCAATATCGGGGAGGGGGGCAGCTTCGGAGAGCTGGCCCTGATCTACGGGACGCCCCGGGCGGCCACCGTCCGGGCCAAGACCATCGTCAAACTGTGGGGCATCGACAGAGACAGCTACCGGAGAATACTCATGGTGAGGACGGGCTTAACTGCCGTTGACCTGACCGGTCATATTTGAATTGGTCATATTAATATCGTCGAGCTGGAGAACGTCCCTTGTCTTTCGTTGATCATAAGTTGTGGCCTTTCTCTGCGGGGTAACAGTGTACTTGCATGGTGTGTGTCGTCTCTTGTTTCAGGGGAGTACTTTGAGAAAGAGGAAGATGTATGAGGAATTCCTCAGCAAGGTGTCCATCCTAGGTGAGAAGCCGCCCAACATGTTGTACCCCCCGGCACAGCCAAACCTTTTCTCAAACCATTCCTCACTTCACCTAAGATGGACAGTTTCTACTGTCTCCTGTCCCGAGTTTACAAAGCGGGTTGTAACGCACGCCGACACAACCCATTGAGACGTGGGACGAAATGTACGTTTGGTGCCACCCGGTGGTACAACTGCGTAACTGCAGGCTGGCCTTTGCAGAGTCCCTGGACAAGTGGGAGAGGCTCACGGTGGCCGACGCCCTGGAGACGGTGCAGTTCGAGGACGGGCAGAAGATCGTGGTTCAGGGAGAGCCGGGCGACGAGTTCTTCATTATTCTTGAGGTTAAGCTCACCTTTTCTGGCGTGTGTGGGACCGTGTGTGGGACCGTGTGTGGATCCGTGTGTGGGACCGTGTGTGGGACCGTGTGTGGGACCGTGTGTGGGACCGTGTGTGGGACCGTGTGTGGAACAGAGGGATAATGGTGTGTGTGTGTGTGTGTGCAGGGTTCGGCCGCAGTGCTTCAGAGACGCTCGGAGCACGAGGAGTTTGTAGAAGTGGGCAGACTCGGGCCGTCCGACTATTTTGGTAAGGGTTAACTGCAACTGTATTTTTGGGCAGTGCTTTCAGGATGTGTTAAGTAAAGAAAGACGTGTGTGTATATATACGTGGATATATATATATTTTTATATAAGCATTATACTTATGTATTATACTATTTATATGATGTATGTATTTTTTGCTTTCTGGATGTGTTAAGTAGAGAAATACTTGAGCGTGCATGTGTCTGTTTCAGTGTATATATACAGTAGCTATATATATATATATATATGTTTTAAATATACAATAAATAATATATACAATAAATAATATATTATTAAATAATATATATTATACAATTGATATATTTGATCATTTCTGTGTGGAACCTGTAATGTGCCCCTGTGCTTCCTGCCCCAGGTGAGATCTCCCTGCTGATGAACCGGCCCCGAGCTGCCACCGTGGTGTCCCGGGGCCCGCTGAAGTGTGTGAAGCTGGACCGGCCCCGCTTCGAGCGCGTGCTGGGGCCCTGCTCAGACATCCTGAAGAGGAACATCCAGCAGTACAACAGCTTTGTGTCTCTCTCCGTCTGAGTGCCCCTCTCTCCTCCTCCACCCCCCTCTCTCCTCCTCCACCCCCCTCTCTCCTCCTCCACCCCCCTCTCTCCTCCACCACCCCCTCTCCTCCACCCCCCCCCTCTCCTCCACCCCCCCCTCTCCTCCACCCCCCCTCTCTCCTCCTCCACCCCCCTCTCCTCCACCCCCTCTCCTCCTCCACCCCCCCTCTCTCCTCCACCCCCCCCCTCTCCTCCACCCCCCCCCTCTCTCCTCCTCCCCCCCTCTCTCCTCCTCCACCCCCCTCTCCTCCACCCCCTCTCCTCCACGCCCCCCCACCCCCAGCGCAGGGTCCACCAATGCAAAACCGCTTTATTTTCTTATGTTGACTCTTTCGATACATGCCTTCACACGCAGGTGCCCCACGTACGATCACTTGTAGAGTCTCAATGGCTGTTACCTCTCTCTGTTTTCGTTTGGTTTGTGCACAGAATCCTTTGACGCTTGTGCATAATGTCTGTTTGTATTTTATGGTAAAAGGAAAAGGGTTGATGCGATGTGTGCCTGTTACAGGTCAAGAGCAGAGCTACACATAATGGGTCGACACATTAGGGTTTATATAATATAGGAGTTTTCCGTTTGTGGTTTTCGCGATTGAGATGGGCACGTAACTATGCTGAGCTTGTATCGCGGCCTCAGTCGCCTGCAGTTTCTCAAGTTAGGATCCTAAAGTTGTGACGAAACAGGAGACACTCATGACGCGGGATGACGTGTTGGCGTGGAAACGTGGGTCCGGCAGAAGAGACAGAGGTTGCCGTGACTCCCTTCATGTCTGAGGGGGGGGGGGGGAGGGGGGAATAGATACTCCAAAGGGTTCTCCTTGTTCTTCGGTGTGTTTTAGTGGTATGTCTTAATTATTATCATTATTTTGGTTTTGTTTCCCAAGGGTACTTAGTAGAAGTAAGGAACACCATTCTTACCATGGTGACATAATGTGCTTTTTTATCGTTATAGTTGCACATATACCGCTTATATAAAGTAGGAGTAAATGACCATAACCATATTTTTTGCACAGTTTGTGATATATAAATATATATATATATATATTGAAGAAAAGAACTGTTTATACGCGCCGGCTAGTATATTATTTGATGGTGCATCTGGTCCCGGTATTTCAGATGAGAACTTGAGATGCCTCGTTGTTCAAGCTTTAAGGTTACCTTGAAGATCAGACTGCCTTTCTTTATGTTCAGCTTGGAGACTCTTTAATATTCCTTAGCTCATCCCGATCTAGAATAGCAGACGTGCTTTTTCGTTTGTCTCCCAGAGGACAAGCTCCTAAACGGAACGTTCTTCTGAACTTTGACCTGGGAGGGAGGAGCACGGCTAACGCCAACTACGAACCAAGCTAGTGCCAAACGGGAGGGCTGGAGGGGCTGGGTCTCGTCACTGTGTCACGGGGTGCTGCAACGTCAAGTCACCCTCGCTAATTACAGTATTTTTCAAACTCGTTTTTTCCAAATGTGAGACGTTGTGATACCTTTGCAGTGATGAGCCCTGAGATGAGTTTCACCATTTGAAGAGGCTCAGTCCTCGCTCTCGACACTCGTTGGAATGGACAAACGCGTTCATCAGACAGGTCGAGAACTTCACTGGGTCACACCGAGTCTTCGAAATCAACTCCAGTATTGCTGCCCGCTGTCTTAGCATCACGAACCTCCATCTTGAGTTAAGCCCAGTGACGCATGGTCCATGTTTAAAAGAATGCCCATCACTTCCATTGACGACACATGCCACTGCGCCGCATTTTGGTACATCAGGTTTAGTTGGTTTCAGTCAAGGGCAAGATGATTCTCCGTGGTAGGAGATGGATCAAAGACTGGGACCGCTGTAGGTCGGAGATGCAGACCGCTCCGTTTTTTTGGGAACCTCTGTACTAAACTGCTTTATAGGATCGCTCGCAGGTCAGCCTGTTGAAGGTTTGGTTCGAAGCAGTAGGCTGTCTATCCTAGACTTCTAGAGTGCTGTGAGCTTTGTCACACTACTGGTGTTAAGAAGTGCCTCCATTTCTCTCCCTCTGGAAACATTTAGAACCAAGTCCTATTTGACATTTTTCTTATTGGCACTTAGAACGTTTATGTTCCTTCTGATTTCAGCAACGTGTGTTGGTTGGGACGTTTGTCATGGAAACAAGGAACTGAATTGATTCTCTTTAGCCTGAAGGTGTCTAGTGTTTTGTCTTTGCATACTAGGTGTGCCAAGAAGCAGAGATTCAGTTTGGCCCAGGTTTGAAATCCACAAGTCCTTCTAATGGGGGACTTGAATCAAATTGTTGTGAAGATAAAAATATGTATTTTTCCACATGCTGAACTAAATATTCCGGAGACATGATGGGAAGGCATTGCCTTGCTAGATTTAGCAAAGTTGTTTAACTAGGCTTAAACTATGTTTAAGTTTTGGATATATTTGCTGTTGTCCTTGGTAATGTCTTTTGAGTTAATTACATTTTGTCTGGCATTGTTTCTTGTTGGGGAAAAAAAGAAAGAAAAAAGTGAAAAGAAAAACTGTCTTCTGAAAAAAAAAAAAAAAAAAATCTTTTTTTAAAGAATACTCATTTTGCATTGAATAAAATCATAATTTTACCAATTGGGATAGAATATGTCATGATGACTGTGTTTAGTTGATTTGATTTTACTCATTCTACAGCCTTTCTCACAGAAAAAATTCAAACGTTTTGAGAAATACAGCAACAACAAAAAACAACATTGTGGCTACCATAATTTTACTTATCTTTTCTTATGAATATACTGTTTCCCCCCATATAGACTGTACCACACATGTATCATATATTAAGTGGTTGCCTTTGTATCCTCTGTTCATATCAAAAGCATCATTCACTTTCAGAAGTACTTTTGACTAACCAGTAAGGGAGGTGATTTAAGCGCAAACCCGGTGATAACCACAACTTAACGCAAGTGTCCGAACCCAGACCTTGGTCGTTGAGTCTGGTACGGTACAAAATCCATTACGTAAATGTTTCGTTTCTGTCTAGGATACTGTAATCAGGGCTTATAGAGAAAAAGACTGCTTAATGCTCCCGTTTTTCATGCTCTTAATGTTTGTAAAAAGGCTACAGTGTCCCCAAAGCTGTTGCATTGGCCAGAGGACCATTTTTCTATTGTCGTTCTTATCCTTATGATGACTACTGTACAAGGTTTGATTTGACCAGTTGTGCTCAGAGTTTTAATCGTTTTGGTATAGGTTGTCCTGATGGCGGGTCAAGCAATAAAAAAATTCTTACAAGTAATGGAAGTGGTCCTGTTATATGTGTGTGTGTGTGTCTGGTTATTTGCGTGTGGTTGTTTTTAATGAGTTTTTTTTTCCTGTTTGGCTTTGTAAAGTGTGTTTCAAGTTACTGATTTCTGTGGATATGTGGGGCCAGGTTTCATCTGCAGGGCTGTCAGCGGATACCCTTTCAGATGCGTCTCGTGAGCCAAGTAAGTCCATAAAATAAGTGCGCTCAGTCGTTCGGACTGCAAGTCTGTAAGAACTGTACTGTTTTTTCCGTTACTAAATTGAATGCTCCAGTTATTAGCTGCAGCTACATCCTTTCGATGCTGCACTTTATTAAACCACGAAGTCGACTTACAATCTGCAAATGGTACCACTGTACCTTTAAAACAGTTCGGTCTTTTCCGTAATGCTTCGTTTACAGCGACAGAAGGGCTGTACGCTTTCCTCCTGACTGCAGCCGTACCAGCCCACTTATCACGAATACAGTACATTGGAAACCCTTTGGACATTTTTAAACGTAGAACAGTGCTTTTGGATACCACCAACCACTCTGCAGATGCAGGCCATCAAATGCGTAGTTGTTGGCGATGGGTAAGATATTTTGTGGAGTGAAAACAGAAAATGTGTCTTTTAGCTTGTGATTCTCATTTATGGCAATTGTTGCAAAAAGGGCTGGGGCTGGCAGACTGAATTGGTCGGCAGTCAGTTCTCTCTACCTCTTGCCCCCGAGTGCATGAGATTCGTGAGATGATTGTGGAACAAAAATCGTTTTCTAACAGGCTAATTGTATAAAGCCGTCAAGAAATCTAGCTTGCGAATTTAATTTAAAAAAAATAATACTCCAAGGGTCTTAATTATTTATTCTTTATTTACTCTTATGTAGCGCTCTGTGCTTCTTGTAGGCTACTATATGCATATGTCGCATTCTTGCATTTTAAGATCCAGAACAGTTTGTGTAAAGAAATAAATCAAACTGGGTAAAAAAAACTCCCGAAGGTTTGACTTCATTGGTAGACACATTTCCAGTTAGTCATGATCGTGATTCACACCTACTCACAGATCATACGGGGGCGACTCGAACCAGGCAGCAGAAATTACATTTATCGTCAGCATATCAAAAATGTGTAACTGGACATTTTATCAGTTCTCTTGAATTACCGAGACCTCTCACTCTACCCAGTTTCTCTCACTCCTTTGAGGAATGACATGTTTGCCTCCAAGAACTAAGTGGCAGAGCTCGTGGATGCACACGCGCGCCTAGGCTAGCCCAGCCCACTCTTCATATCTTCATTTTCTTATTCCTTCTTTTGTTTACCCATCTGTTTATCACTCTTCCGCAGTCTTCCTTGTGACAGTATCCTCTAGTCTCGACTTCCGTAACTATCTTTTATGTGTTTACACACAGCAGACTGTGCGCGTGTGTTTGACTGTTATGTGCTTTCCCTCCTTGCAGTTTTTGTGGCCTTGCGTTTAGAGCGTTAAGGTGCGTTAGAGCGTGCCTTGGGGCCCCTTGTGTACTGTACTGTTTGTGTGCGGTGACAGCCATGTTTGGGGGAGTCTCGGGGTCCCCTTTGTGGGTGACTTGTGTCCCCTCAGTCTATAGAGTCCCTTGGTGTTCCCCCTACCCCAGTACAGGATAAACATTGAGGTGTCTTTGAGAAGGGAGTTCTGCTGCCCAGGGCGGGTCTTGTGTCACCTCACAGTACCGTGCGTGCCTCTTCCAAACTACCAAGCAGAATGAACTAGTGTGTGCATTTACACTACATCCAGAGATATTCCAGCTGTGGTAATAGGTTGTTGTTTGAGTCACGGTGTCACATAGGGCTTCCAGTGACTGTGCAAAAGGTTCTGTGCACTTTTAGACAACATGCACGTTTATACAACCTTATCAGTCTCTCCCTCCCTCTCTCTCTTCTCTCTCTCTCGCTCTCTCTCTCGCTCTCTCTCTCTCTTCTCTCTCTCTCTCTCCCTCCCTCTCTCTCTTCTCTCTCTCTCTCTCTCGCTCTCTCGCTCTCTCTCGCTCTCTGTCTCTCAGAGCGGTGGGTAAGACATGTCTTCTCATCAGCTACACCACCAACGCCTTCCCTGGGGAGTACATCCCCACAGTGTAAGTACGAACACGCCCTTGGCAGTGATACGTGGAGCTTTATCCAGGTGTGTGCGTGTGAATGTGCTCCGTTATGAACCGCTTCCTCCTGAACGCTCCTGCCTCTCCTTGGGCCTGGCAGGTTTGATAACTACTCTGCTAATGTGATGGTGGACGGGAAACCGGTCAACCTGGGTCTCTGGGACACGGCTGGACAGGAAGACTACGACAGACTCAGGCCACTGTCTTACCCACAGACGGTAACACACACACACACATCTTTCACACGTGATAGATATTGTATTCCTTTCTCCAAGACGGTTTCCTTTGACCTCTCTCTCGTCTTTCAGTCTGCCCTGAGGTGGTATAATTGTACGCAAACCTTCGCCACCACTTCCCCTATGGAACCTAATTTGTCCTCCACACAACTTCCTGTTTTCTGTGTGGTTTTGTGTATCTCCTAAGCCAGTAGCTCTATCTGTAGGACTCCTGCTATCCTACTGGAGAGCAGACTGCCGCTTCACAGGAAATGAATAAGGGGGCATATTTCGGTACAACTTGGGAGGAGATAGCCACACTACTGTTGTGCTAGCAAATGACCTACCAAGATGTCTCCTGTAAGTGTTCAGAGCTGCAAAACTAAAGGTCGGGAAAGCAAATGTGTAGACTCTCGGCAGAAAGAATCGGATTAAATAAAAGTGAAATAAAAGAATACGTTTTTTTTGGGGGCCATCACACTGGCTTGGTAGAGAGCCCAAATTGGCAGCTCTGGTTTGGCTTTGTGACTCTACCTGCACTGAATGTCAATGACCCCGCCAGGAACCACAGGGCCCCCTTTCAAAAACAACCCATTCAAGGCATGTATACAGAGCTGAACAACTGCAGACGTTTCATCTGAAGTGTTTGTGCCCAGTAGTTTACTTCCTTAAAAGAGAAGTCAGGCCTCACTGCCATGTAACCAGGCTCTGGGTGTCTGTCCTAGCTGTGAAACGTTGGTAGACATGAGTGCTGTGATGTTGCCTGCGTAGGGAGTCAGGTGGCTGAGCGGTTAGGGAATCGGGCTAGTAATCTGAAGGTTGCCAGTTCGATTCCCGGCCGTGCCAAATGACTTTGTGCACCTTGGGCAAGGCACTTCACCCTACTTGCCTCGGGTGGGAATGTCCCTGTACTTACTGTAAGTCGCTCTGGATAAGAGCGTCTGCTAAATGACTACAAATGTCAAATGTTAAGTTGGCGGTTTTGGTATAACTTTAGTGAATGTTAACTTGACGTTTGTCTTTGCATTGTCTCTGCCCCCAGGATGTGTTCCTAATCTGTTTTTCTCTGGTGAGCCCTGCATCGTTTGAAAACGTCAGAGCTAAGGTCAGTGCCTCGCTCATGTCTCTCCCTCGGCTCTGCCAGGTTTCAAAATCCCCATCAGGTGTCAACAGCCAGAAAGGACACAGAGGACATTTATTTAGCACCCTTTTTCTTGTGACAGAATATTTGAGTGAAATGACTCCATATCGCCACCTTGTTGTAAGACATGGTACTGCTTGGTTTCTTGTGTGGATTTTACCATAGTAATGGTACATTCTTGGTGGTAAAAACTTGACTTAACGTTGACTTATAGTGAGTCAGGACACTTAATTAGCACTCGTAGATAGAACATTCTCACAGGATTTCAGTCGTTATTTTATTTGACCTTTGACCTGTGTATGACCTTTCCAGTGGTACCCCGAGGTGCGCCACCACTGCCCCAACACGCCCATCATCCTGGTGGGCACCAAGCTGGACCTGAGGGACGACAAGGACACCATCGAGAGGCTGAGGGACAAGAAGCTGTCCCCCATCACCTACCCCCAGGGCCTGGCCATGGCCAGGGAGATCGGTAGGGCTGTACGCGTCTGTCAACACAAGTTAACATTCATTTAGATGCTAATTAAATTAATCACATTTGGATTAATTTCAATGTTTATACTCTTATTCTTTTATTCTTTAATTTAAATGTATTTTTCAGCATTATTTTAGTTTTTGTTTGTTGTTTTATTGTATGACTTGTTTTCATGTGAAGCACATTGAGTCTGCCTCGTGTATGAAATGTGCCTTGCCTTGCCTTACTCGGTCTCAGCGACGTCTTGAATCATTCCCATACTGACGTCACCATCGTGTTCGTCTCTCCTTCCTCTTCCTGTGGGCTGTCCCGACCCCCCTTCCTCTTCCTGTGGGCTGTCCCGACCCCCTTCCTCTTGCTGTGGGCTGTCCCGACCCCCTTCCTCTTCCTGTGGGCTGTCCCGACCCCCCTTCCTCTTCCTGTGGGCTGTCCCGACCCCCCTTCCTCTTCCTGTGGGCTGTCCCGACCCCCCTTCCTCTTCCTGTGGGCTGACCCAGGGTCGGTGAAGTACCTGGAGTGCTCCGCCCTCACCCAGAGAGGACTGAAGACCGTCTTCGACGAGGCCATCCGCGCCGTGCTCTGTCCTCCGCCAGTCAAAAAGAAGTGCAGAAGATGCACCGTCTTCTGAGACCTTCCGGAAAGATCCTCCAGCCTGGATAAGGATCACTGTTGTCACTCACACTTATGGGGTGGGGGACTAGTAAGTGCTTGAAACGCTGATACACTGTCTGGCGGCATGGAAAAGGTTCACTATGGCCATATGCAACGCCCCCCTCAGTCACTGGTTAGGAGAAACCATAATACCGAAGTGAGGTGGTCCGTTAAAGATAGACAGTGAACCCAACTTTGGGTATTTCTGATTAGAATGTGTGACCTGTGCCTTAAATCAATTGGATGGATATACAGGGCCAGTGTCTCAAATGATGAAATGAAAAATACGAAATTCCAATTTCTATTTTGATGAGAGACATAGTTATGGCAATTTTGTTGTTGTTGTTGCTGAACCTTTTTCTTGAAAAAAACACAACTAATTCCCTAATCTATTTTAAGCTTTTTTGCAAGCTGGTGACTTTGTTGTGTGACGTAGCTTGCTTTTTTAGCAGATATATTCTCTTTTCTCAAAACTTAAAAGGGTTTGTGTGTTTGTAAAGCTTTGAGAGTGTGTGAAAATGTATTGTGGATAGCTTCTGTTTGTCCGAACACTGTAGAATGTAAAACACTTACGACGTTTAATGGATTCCAGCCAAAACAATTGCATTTTCTTTACCATTGTGGAAGATTACGTGACTTGTTTTGGAATGCATGCCCCGCACACACTTCTATTTTCAGTTCCTATAAGTGGCCTCAAGAGAAAGTATTTGCGCTGTCCATAACTAATATTTGTTGCTTTTTGGTATAAAGTACAGTACATGTTTTCTCCGTTTGTTCATCATTTTATCATCAATTTGGCCAGATCAAAAGGCAGTTGTTGATGAGGTCGGCAGCTTTTTGAACAATCCTCTTTGTCAGACATGCATGCGTTTCCTCATAGACTTGAGAAACCATTGAGTAACTCTACAATGGCAGTTTTTACATAGATCCTGTTTGGCCTTTTTTGCCTTGCACTAAATTAGAATCTCTTTCCAGCTTCATTTGATGCACACTGGGGGGGAAAGTTGACAGTGTGGCGTGGGGAAGTGTACCTGTGAGGAACTAGCATGCCAAAACGTGAGCTTCTGGAAATCAAACACGTAACATATCTCACTTAAAAGTATATGGTCTTGAGGATTCCTCCTGAGTATTATTTTGTGCTGCCTCTGTCTGTGAGAGAGAGACTGTACGACAGTTTTTCTTAATTTCAGTAACCAGCATTTTGATTCTCTAGTATTTCATCTGTGATAATATATTGAATTGTGAAGAGAAACTTGAAAAGAATCAAAAAGGACATTTAATTATGTTTCAAAGTGTGTCTTGACAAAATAAACTCCTTAATAAACTCCTGTGTCCAGGGTTATACATTTATAAAGAAACACACTTCCATTTTACAGTATTTGCTGCAGTGTCTATGGGACCTTTCCAGCTAAGTAGCCTACTACACTCAGTACTACAAATGTGAAGATGAAGATGTTGCGCCACATGCCTGGACAAGCAGGAACATTCATGTGTAGTAGAAACATCTAACCATCTTCAGCGTTGAGAGAGATATCTGTGGGTCACAAGATTTCCAAATCATCAAAATTATTACATTTACATTGTCATTTAGCAGACGCTCTTATCCAGAGCGACTTACAGTAAGTACAGGGACATTCCCCCGAAGCAAGTAGGGTGAAGTGCCTTGCCCAAGGACACAACGTCATTTTGACACGGCCGGGAATCGAACTGGCAACCTTCAGATTACTAGCCCGACTCCCACACCGCTCAGCCATTACTCAAATGTACATTGTTACAAGGACCAAAGACAATGAGAGCCATAACATGGGTATAACGAGTGGTACATTAGTATATTAGGAATAATCCTGAAGTTACCCTAGTAACCAAGGAGTTGAGGCGTTCAGTCTGTAACAAAACCTGTTGGAGAGTCAGTGTTATTATGGGATACCTAGGGGACAGGACGTGGTGGCCTTGGGAGCGTCTTGTAGCAGAGAAAAGGTGTCAAACATGCCTGCAACAGACCAAGTCAGGCGGCAGTTGATGAGTGATGAAGGGGCCGCAAGATAGCAGGAGACTGGAGAGACTGAACTGCAGCAGGCCTAACCCTAACTTTAACCCTAACTTTAACCCTAACCCTAACTTGAACCCTAACCCTAACTTGAACCCTAACCCTAACTTTAACCCTAACCCTAACTTGAACCCTAACCCTAACTTGAACCCTAACCCTAACTTGAACCCTAACTTTAACCCTAACTTTAACCCTAACCCTAACTTGAACCCTAACCCTAACTTGAACCCTAACTTTAACCCTAACCCTAACTTTAACCCTAACCCTAACTTGAACCCTAACCCTAACTTTAACCCTAACTTTAACCCTAACTTGAACCCTAACTTTAACCCTAACCCTAACTTTAACCCTAACTTTAACCCTAACTTTAACTTTAACCCTAACTTTAACCCTAATGTGTGTAAATTGTATCTAGCAAAGTAAAAAGCCAAAAGACTAACAGGGAGAATAAAGATAAAAAAGATCACAAGTTAAAAGGCTAAAAGTGTAAATCTGGTTAAAAGGTTACTAAAAGCTTTTAAGGGTAAAAGGATAAAGGTGCTGTTTTCTTAACTGCACAAACCTTTTAACGACTCATAAAAATGCAAGAACGCAGATCAAATGTTTTCTTGCCAGTTTGGGATGTTTTTGATGAATTTTTGCATTATTATTCATTTTTGTTTCATTATGTGGGCATATTGATCCTGTGCATAAGATGCATTTAACATCAATTCATAATACATTTGTTTAGAAACAACTGAAAACCTCAGTCTGCCTTTATTCAAGTTCACACAAACTGTTTCAGGACAGTAAACATTATTCCAATCGTATACATGGTCAGAGTCAATACTGTTCCATTTAATAATAAATTATTCTGTTCCATTGATTTAGTTCTAATTAGAAACGTGTTGTATTGTTTAAAAAAAATATTATTACAAAATATGTCTTAGCAAAAAAAGATATAAAAAGTATTTAAGTCTCAAATCAGATGTGAGTTGTTTAAATGGCAATATACCTGTAATATACAAAGGAAATACTGTATATACACTTACATATTATATTATTAAGGACCTACAGTACCATTAAACATACTGGGGAAACGTTACATGTAGAGAATCATTGAGGTTTAGTTCGACCAGTCACTTCCCTGCATTCATCTCTTTATTTAAGCAACAAATATTATTTTGCAAGTAGAGAGATGATAAGATGTGGAATGCAAGTGACAATGTAGAGTGAGTTGAAAGTTGCCGAAGATCTGAGTGGACAATGTTGTACCTGTGAAGTCAGCACATCTGTTTGAAGCCTAAAGTGTTTTATTCTACTGTGATCATTCAGACATTTTTTTTTCTTTTTTTAAGAGGTAAACCTTTCAGTTATTGTATATGCAGTTTTGAAAACAGACCATTACACACCATGTAAACGTTCCAATTAGGTTTAATGTTCCAAAGAACGTAACAAATTTAAGTGCCTCAAAACGTGTACACAGACATTACAGATTCTTGTTAGATTCAGATATTTTGTCCTCTTTTTAAAATGTTGTACTTTAATAAATAAAGTTGTCTTTCTAGCTCATTGTCGTTTTATTGTCTCATATCATTACTTTTCTCGACAGACGTTTGAAAAATAGAGAACAGTTTTCTTACCACAACTCTCAGTAAACTAAGCACCATCTTGGAAACGTAATACAAAACAAAGACAATTACTTAGGATGTCTCTCGGTTATTTACATCCTAAGTGAGGGTGATGAGGGCCAGTCTAGCATCTTACAGCAGGTTTGACGGTCAGCACATCGTGTGGAAAGACAAGTGTGTGTTTGTCAGACATCGTGGGTGGAAAGCTACGTTCGGCAAAGAGAGACAAAGTGTTTGCGTGCGAGGACGTGAGTGGAACGATCCCTCTGGCTTCAGTGAGCCCGGTGTGTGCCGTCTCACTCCCGCAACGCGAGCGTCTCCACGCAACGAGCGTCTCATCGAGTTCAAGTCAAAGTTCCAATTAAGACTTCCTGTTCTGCCTGTCTGTGTCCTCGGCTTCTCTATCACCGGGTTAGACACAGTCCCAATCCTGGGGTCGTGTGGTCGTCCCGCCTGTGGCAGATCAATGCACGTTAATTCGATTCTAGTCATTTGAGTCTCTTGTGCTCTCATGGTTCTTCTAGCTTGGCTGTCCGGTTCCCACGTGGTCCTCCAGAGGAGGAGGGGCGTCTGTGGCTGGGTTTGCCCGACCCTGGAGCCTCATGTCTGGGGAGAGCTCACACCAGGCCGGCCTCCAGGCACATGCGATAGAACTGTCCACGTTGGGAGATGAGGTTGGAGGGGGAATCCATCTCTGTGATGGACCCTCTGTCCATCACAATCACCCTGGAGAGGTGGAGGACAGGGAGAAGTACAGAGATATGAGGTACCTGGTGTAGTCCATGATGGTGTTGAGTCGGCTGCTAGGTGTCTAGATACTTGGTGTAGTCCATGATGGTGTCGAGTGTGTGTGTGTGTGTGAGGTACCTGGTGTAGTCCATGATGGTGTCGAGTGTGTGTGTGTGTGTGTGAGGTACCTGGTGTAGTCCATGATGGTGTCGAGTGTGTGTGTGTGTGTGTGTGTGTGTGAGGTACCTGGTGTAGTCCATGATGGTGTCGAGTGTGTGTGTGTGTGTGTGTGTGTGAGGTACCTGGTGTAGTCCATGATGGTGTTGAGTCTGTGAGCGATGGTCAGGACAGTGCAGTCCTCAAACTGGGTGCGGATGGTGGACTGGATCAGGTTGTCCATCTCCAGGTCCACAGCCGCCGTGGCCTCGTCCAGAACCAGGATCTTGGTCTTCCTCAGGAGGGCTCTGGCCAGGCACACCAGCTGGCGCTGGCCCAGACTGGGGGCGGGAGGGAGGAAGACTGATACGCCTGAGGTGTACAGCTGGGAAGCCTTGTGTGGGCTGTAAGTACTATTCTTAGTATGTAGATACACACCTATATCAGAACATTCCGGCTTAAACATACAATTGTGAGATGTCGGTGAATGTTATTTTCTCATTCTGGCGGTTAGCCATGGGGGGTCCCGTGACCGGCCACCCGAACCACTTTCAATACAGAAATGTCCAGTTTGCCACAGCGCAAGACTATACTACACGTATGGTTTGAGAACATGTTTATACATTTGTTTCATGTCAAAGTAAAAGGCTGCAATTTGCTATGCATGCAATTTAAGGTGTTATATCTGCGAGTTACTTTCTTTCATGGCCGCAGAAAACCTCGAACGGAACACACGGTCATGACCGATAACGAGGTCTGGAACGTTGGACAGTTTGAATGGTCGCTAACGGTTCCCCTCCCTCCACTGTTCTCTCTACCTGAGGTTCTCTCTACATGAGGTTCTCTCTACATGAGGTTCTCTCTACCTGAGGTTCTCTCTACCTGAGGTTCTCTCTACCTGAGGTTCTCTCTACCTGAGGTTCTCTCTACCTGAGGTTCTGTCTACCTGAGGTTCTCTCTACCTGAGGTTCTCTCTACCTGAGGTTCTCTCTACCTGAGGTTCTGTCTACCTGGGGTTCTCTCTACATGAGGTTCTCTCTACCTGGGGTTCTCTCTACCTGAGGTTCTCTCTACCTGAGGTTCTCTCTACCTGAGGTTCTCTCTACATGAGGCTCTGTCTACCTGAGGTTCTCTCCTCCCTCGGAGCACTCGTGGCTCAGCTTGTGTGGCAGGCCGCACACAAAGCTCTTGAGGTGGGCCAGCTCCAGGGATCTCCACACCTCCTCGTCCGAGTAGCTGTCGAAGGGGTCCAGGTTCATCCTCAGAGACCCAGAGAACAGCACGGGGTCCTGGGGGCCACGGAGCGAGGGATCAGGGTGAGCGCAGAGAGTCGGGGGTGGATACGAGTGTGCGTGGGCTGTGGATGTTCTGTGTGTGTTTGGGAGCTTCGGGGTGTTTTCACCTGGGGGATGATGGTGATCCTGGATCGAAGGTCATGGAGGCCGATGTGAGCGATGTTGATCCCGTCGATGTAGATCTCTCCCTTCGCCGCCTCCAGGATGCGGAACATCCCCAACGCCAGGGAAGACTTCCCTGCTCCAGTCCGTCCCACGATCCCCACCTGCAGGGAGAGGAAGGGGACCCTCAACCGTGGAACTGGATGAGTGATTTAGTGAAGGTTTTGGTTGCTGCTGGGGTTTTTTAAATCGGAAGCCACATGGAGGACTTTGCTCTTGTAACGTGAGAGAATCACTGTAAACAAAATCTTCCATTTTCAATGTAAATAAAAGAAATAAACCTCCATTATCCATAATACATCATTAAAAAACTAATGTTAGTAAGGCACCATTAAAAAAAACTGTCAAATCGGTCAATTTAAATGTACCCTTGCAAACACATGCTGGCATAAACATCTACAGGTGTCCTGTATTGTTTCATAACACTGGCATGTTGTGTACTATAGAACAATAATGTAATTGAAAGTTTTTTCTAATGTATTCTGAGTCGATTACAGGCACTTACTTTTTGTAATCTGACTACGTAATCCCAATGACACATAATCTGACACTACCCAACCCTGCGATACCGTGAAATCCACCCTGTCACCAACCCATCCCTGACCTTCTCTCTCTCCTGAATGTCGAGGGAGATGCCTTTGAGGGCCCAGTCCAGGCCCTTGCGGTACTGCAGCCCATAATCCTCTATCCGGATGGTTCCGGTGGAGGGCCAGGCCAGAGGGAGCGGGTTCCCCTCCACGGTCCAGGGAGCCTGGGCAGCGGGGCCAGACAGAGCCCATCAGTCATGGAGAGGCAGGACACAATACTGGAGTGCTCTCTGACTACCACCACCAAACATCAGCTTCCACATAGAAGCATCATCTTTATGAATGATTCACGTCAGGATACTATAGATTTCGCGGCTACGTGTCTCCTTAGAACTGGTTGAACACTGCTCTCTAGTCCAGTGGTTCTCAACCCTGGTCCTCACGTACCCCCTGTCCTGCATGTTTTAGATGTTTCCCTGCTCCAACACACCTGATTCAAATAATGGGTCGTTATCTAGTTACGCAGAAGCCTGCTAACGACCATTTGAATCAGGTGTGTTGGAACAGGGAAACATCTCAAACATGCAGGACAGGGGGTACTTAAGGACCAGGGTTGAGAACCACTGCTCTAGTCTACCACCTCTCACAAGGACATACATAATATAAGACCTAATATAATACATCATATAATATAGGGGATGAAGGGACTGTAAGGAGACGGATGGCGTCCCAGTTCAAAGCCACGCACCTCTTTGGCAGTTTCGGCGTACTCCTTCACTCTCTCCACAGACACGATGTTGTTCTCCACGTCGGTCCAGGCTCGAACGATCCAGCTCAGGATGCCCGTCACCTGCCAGGACAACCACACCAGGTGACCAACGACACAGACAGGGAGGTTTTAAAGGAACAGTTCGCTCAAATGACAAACAGCCAACATTTATCTGAAGTCACGCTGATTACCTTAATGTCTTTTGGAATATTATTTGTGAGTTGTATCTGATCTTATAAAAAGTGTCCCGTTAAATGTTTAAATGCCTATGTACGTGAACAGGAAGGAACGTAAAAATAGCTCTCGCTAACATCTCTGAAGTGAATAACATTTCACAGTTCGGTTCTTTTCTCCCACAACAAGGCTGTGGCTCCATACATTTACATTTAGACATTTAGCAGACGCTCTTATCCAGAGCGACTTACAGTAAGTACAGGGACATTCCCCCCGAGGCAAGTAGGGTGAAGTGCCTTGCCCAAGGACACAACGTCATTTGACACAGCCGGGAATCGAACTGGCAACCTCCAGATTACTAGCCCGATTCCCTAACCGCTCAGCCACCCCCATATTGTCGCAGGTTTATGCACGAGAAAAGCACCGTCAACCATGAGGCTGGGCAGCTGACTGTTCGTAAGGTGTGTCAGTGCAGGTGTGGCAGTGCAGGTGTGCGAGCGGTCTGACCTGCAGGGAGTGGGACACGGCCAGCCCCACGATGCCTGGACTCAGGTACGCTCTGCCCCGCACGGACAAGATGGCCGCTGCCAGCACCAGCAGATTCCCCAGGAACTCCAGGTTCACTGCCAGCCACCTGAGAACCAACACAAGGTGAAGGTGCGAAGAGGGTTTAGAGGAGTCAAAGGACACAGAGGTAGAGGTACGTACACATATGAAGGATAAGGAATGGACTTACGTTGTTTTGTTTTTTTTACAGGTGTTTTTACAGGCTTTTGTAAAATATGTCAAATTAGCATATTTGAACGTAATTGTGTGCATGTATGTGTGTCTATTTGTGTGTGTGTATGTATATACTGTACATATGTGCGTACGTCTGTGTGAGCCTCACCTGGTGGCCACAAAGCGGGGGAAGTAGGACGTCTGGTTGAGGTCGATGCGCCGGTCGGCCTGCAGGACGAAGCGACGCTGCTCCCCGAAGGCGCGCACCACGCTCACGCCCTGCGCCGTCTCGTTGAAGTGGCTGTAGATGGGCGAGCGGCTCACCGCCTCCAGACGCCGCAGCTGACAGGACGTGGCCACGTAGAAGCTCTGAGGAGACGGACACACACAACCACAGGGACTGAACGGGGGAAAACGGGGAGTTTCTGCACGTGGAAAATAAGAAGCGATGCCGGTTTTATATTTAAAAAAAAGTTGTTGAGTAGAATAGAAATAACAATAATGTTCCCAGGACGGAATGTAGTTCAGTGTGTGATACGGGTCGGAATCTGTCCGAGCTTCAGTAGATAACAGTAGCTAACCAATTCTTCAACAACAAGAAGCAATCGTAAATGTCCGGATGTTTCCGGAAGCGTGACGCGGTGCGATGGGAGGGAGTCGGCGGGCCGGCCTACCTGCACGAACGCGTACAGCAGGGCGAGGGGCAGGAGCACCACGCCGGCGAAGGGCGTGGCCATGAGGACGATGATGCACACCTCCAGCAGCTTGAAGACGTACCCCAGCATCATCTTGAGGCCGTCGGGGATCATGCAGTCGATGGCGTCGATCTCCTTGGAGAAGCGGTTGAGGAGGTTGCCGCTGGGCGTGCGCTCGAAGAAGGACATGGGCGAGTGGAGCACGTTGTTGAGGAGGTCCGTGTGGAGGTGCCGCGAGGCGATGATGCCCCCCAGGGAGATGGCCACCGTGGTGCCGAACACGGCTACGCCTGCGGGGTTTCACAGCGAGGAGGAAAGGGGTCGAGGGGAAACAAGGGTCGGAGTTACGGTTAAGGAAACTGAATGTAACGTCGACTGTACGTAATGCATTTCCTTCTGGGGTGCTTTCTTCAAGACATGGCTTTTGTCGTGTTTGTCACGGGGCGGATATCCTCACTGCTCAAACCAGAACCACTGCTGTAAAAGCTACACGACACCAATCCGGCGGGGCTTCACATTTCTGGCGAAGGACCGCCTTTCGCTCCAAGCTCCACCCCCCACCCACCTTGAGCGAATCCCAGCGCTCCAAACACGCCCAGCTTGAGGTCGGTGTCGATCTGGGTGCCGTTGACGATGGGGTCGTCGGCCCAGAGGCTCAGCCAATAGTTGTAGGAGAGGGAGGCGCCCTGCTGAAAGGCGTAGAGGAGGACGATGGGGATGATGAAGGCTAAGCCAATCGTCTTGAAATACTCGGTGTACATCTCTAGCTTCACCTGCCGAGAGAGAGAGAGAGAGAGAGAGAGGGGGGAGAGAGAGAGAGAGAGGGGGAAGAGAGAGGGGGAAGAGAGGGGGGCAGAGAGGGGGGAAGAGAGGGGGGCAGAGAGGGAGGGAGAAAGAGTGGGAGAGAGAGAAAAAACAAAAAGTGATGGGGAAAAAAGGAGGGAGAATCAGCGTTCTCTTCCTGGAATACATTGACAGACGACATGCACGCCAACGAAAATGCTTCCAAACAGTGTTTGTAAGTTCCCAGGACGTGACGTAGCAGGACGTGACATAGCAGGCCTGACGGACTCCTCACCCTCCCGGTGTTGGCCTTGTCAGCCTCCGTGAGCTTGCCCAGGTCCTCGGGTTCTTGCTGCTGGTCCAGGTCAGAGATGGCTTCCATGGCCTGGATACTGGCACTGCTCATG
This sequence comes from Thaleichthys pacificus, assembly GCA_023658055.1. NCBI lineage: Eukaryota > Metazoa > Chordata > Actinopteri > Osmeriformes > Osmeridae > Thaleichthys > Thaleichthys pacificus. Next base: position 20,202,047 of record CM042862.1, on the reverse strand, counting down.
TCACAGCTGGCACAGGGGGGGGGGGGGGGGGGGAGGGAGGTAGAGAACATGAGATCACGCTTGCATCATTAATTGACATGAGCTCAGCTGTTCCAACTTCCTGCAAGGACTACATTTGTCAGTCCCTACGGTTGCCACCAATATCTACCGATTAAACCACGTTTGCCGTTAATCGTATGTAACCTGTCTCCTACTCTAGACAGGCATGACGAGACTTGGTTCTACCTTGGTTAGGGGTATCTCTCGGCTCACTGGCCCAGGGGCCACGTCCACGGGTGTCCTGCCGTACGGCAGCTTACCTGATGAGCTGCTCCTGGGAGAGATCGATGGAGAAGTCCGTCATGCTGAGGCGAGACGAGACCGACTTGCGCTTTCCTGGAATGAAAACGCGACAAGTTTTCAACGCGGTGCCCAGCAAGGCTGGAGGTTCGGTTTGAACCCTGGCGGGGAGAATATTTACATCACCCGATATTCAAACACGTCCCTTGTATGAAAAGTCGGCGGGCGGGGGCCCACACCAATATTCTTTCAGGGGGCCCAGAATTCCTAGCAACGGCCCTGGTCCTCAGATATATGACCTTTATTGTAAGGCCTAAAATAAGACTACAGGTTTGGTGTTCTCATCAATGCTGAAGTGCTGGAGACAATACTTTAAAGAGTTTATCTAAAAATAAAGATGGATGGATATATGGATGGAAAGAAGGATCGTAAAGGCAGTATCTCATAAAACACACCACAAATTACAATGATCTTGAGCCAAAGATCAATTTGACACCACTTTTTTTTCTTAGACTATATGTATTATATATTTTACTTTCTGTTTCTCTATGTTCTTGACAGTGCCTGACGAAATGCACCTAATTCTTTGATTTTTTTCAATTAACCACTCAACAAAGAGTCACTGGGTATTATTATGTAAAAATCAACGTGTAAGTAATTGCCAATGGTACATCAGTTCACTAATAAGTCAAAACAGCCAACAAGTGTCTACCTCACTCACCATCATCAGCATCTTCACTATCCCCTTCATTAGTATCTGTAGTAGCCCTACGTTCTGGTATTAGTTCTTGGGTGGGGTCTGGCTCTGTAGACAGCAAGGACAGTCAGTGACTTAAGTAGACTTATAAATATTTCAGATCTTATTTAATTTCATATTGCTTTTGTACACATTTATGGTTATGTTTTATGGAACAACTGATGAAGAACTAACATACCTAGTCTTGGCATTAACATCAAAACAACTAAATTGTCTTATCAATGCCATAAGAAGCAGCTTCTCTTTATTATTGTATGAGGACGGTAAACTGTGAGATTAGCCCCTGCTTAACATTAACAAGACTCATGTCAACAGGCTACCATAGCAGTTAAGTTTCAGTAAACACTCATGTAAGAATGGAAAATTGTGTCCTACTGCTACTGGAATGTTTTGACAGGGTATTATAACGTTTGGCGGATTATAACCTTACTGATCTTTTCTGTGGATGATATTTAGTGGATAATTTTGTAATGTCAGCCTTGTCAGGCGATTATTTTACACTGCTGACCCCACGTAACGTTAAACGTTAGTGTCATTAGTCACTCCCAACATCGTGACGTTGGACGAAGCGAGCTGTGCTATTTCTCGTGAACCACAGGGCGCCTGTGCAGCTAGCTTAACACTCTCACCTGTTTTCGAAAACAAATCGCTGATATTCTCCTGATCTGGCCTGTCTTTCCTTCCTCTCCTCTGTTTTTTGGCGTCCCGATTTGTTTGTGTTTTTGGCATTGTTTTCAAAAGAGGAGTGAACCACGGACCAAACCATTTTTTTTTAAAGAAGGGTTATTGCTCGGAAAACAGAAACTATTTTTTTTTTGCCTTGATTTTGTGGCATTGTTTTAACTCAGATGCATTAGTATGAGTATTAGTTAGGCCTATGCGTAATTTTGTCATAGAAATGGAGGCCTACATAATAGGCTACTGGGATTTTTGTGGGCCCCCGCCTGGGCTGTGGGCCCCTAGAATTGTCATCACCTTTCACCCCTAAACGACCCTGCTGAGGACCGTCCCTTTTGTCAAGTCTGGCCTCAGCCTGAAAACGCTACAGTGTACTTCTGTGTGACCTGTGTAAGGCCCCGCTGTGCTCTCCCCCCTGTGTAAGGCCCCAATGTGCTCTCCCCCCTGTGTAAGGCCCCACTGTGCTCTCCCCCCTGTGTAAGGCCCCACTGTGCTCTCCCCCCTGTGTAAGGCCCCACTGTGCTCTCCCCCCTGTGTAAGGCCCCACTGTGCTCTCCCCCCTGTGCTCTCCCCACTGTGCTCTCCCCCCTGTGTAAGGCCCCGCTGTGCTCTCCCCCCTGTGTAAGGCCCCACTGTGCTCCCCCCCCTGTGTGACCTGTGTATGGCCCCACTGTGCTCTCCCCCCTGTGTGACCTGTGTAAGGCCCCATTGTGTTCTCCCCCCTGTGTGACCTGTGTAAGGCCCCACTGCCCTCTCCCCCCCTGTGTGACCTGTGTATGGCCCCACTGTGCTCTCCCCCGTGTGACCTGTGTAAGGCCCCACTGTGCTCTCACCCCTGTGTGACCTGTGTAAGGCCCCGCTGCCCTCTCACCCCTGTGTGACCTGTGTAAGGCCCCGCTGCCCTCTCACCCCTGTGCGTGGAGCTCTCTCTGCGCTCTGTGCCAGCGAAGACCCGGATGAACTCGGCGAACGCCCCCTTCCTCCCCATCAGCTCCAGGTAGGAGCCCATCTCTGTGATCTCTCCCTCCACCATCACCAGGATCAGGTCGGCCTGGGGCAGGTAGCCCAGGCCGTGGGTCACCAGCACACGGGTCTGAACACACACACACACACAGTGAGACAGTGTGTGGACACACAACTCGAATCAAGGTCCAAGAACACACGCAGGCCCAGTTTCTCAGACATGGATTAAGCCTAGTTTTACAGACTAAAAACATGTTCAATCATTCATTGTCAATCAATTGTTCTCTTACTTTAGTACGAGGTCTATTCCATGTCTGGGAAACTGGGCTGTAATGGGGAGTCAGGTGGCTGAGCGGTGAGGGAATCGGGCTAGTAATCAGAAGGTTGCCAGTTCGATTCCCGGTCATGCCAACTAACGTTGTGTCCTTGGGCAAGGCACTTCACCCTACTTGCCTCAGGGGAGAATGTCCCTGTACTTACTGTAAGTCGCTCTGGATAAGAGCATCTGCTAAATGACTAAATGTAAATGTAATAATGTTCTACATGCAGGGTTAGGTAGTCATTTCAAGAAGACGATCTTGAAATGATGGGTTGTCTCGTAACTTTGATGCGTCTTTAATGTGTGTCTCCGTGTTCTGTGCTGTACAACGAAACGGGCTCTCCATCTCTGGGTCCGCCTACGGACCTTGTCCTTGAGGACGCCCCTGGGCCCCACGACCCTGTCGAAGATGTGCTGGCCCACGTGGGCGTCCACGGCGGAGAGGGGGTCGTCCAGCAGGTAGACGTCCGCCTTCCTGAAGACCGCCCGGGCCAGGCTCACCCTCTGCTTCTGGCCCCCTGACAGGTTCAGACCCTGGAGGAACCAGACTGAGGTGAGGTGCGCGGCACTCGTCGCATGACTTCATCCATCCGTAGTTCTACGCATCCATTTTTTACATTTTCTTCCATCCACTCATCCCATCAATCCATGTATTCATCCCATGGATCAATTCGTCCATTCTTCCATGATTCTAGTATTCCTTCCATCCATCATCCATCCATCCATTCATGATTTATTTATCCATCCATCCATCCATGCAGGTTCTCTAGAAAAAAAACCTGCGAGGGTGAGGTTCCAGCAGTCTCCTGAAGGGGGCGGGAGAGAGGGATGGAGAGCGAGAGCAGGAGGAGACGTTTGAACTTCCTGCTCTCGAAAAACACCTTCTTGGCGTCTTCTGACCAGCAGCAACCCCAGACACGCAAAACAAAAAGAACCAGGGCCAAGGGGTGGTTTTGTTGTACCTTCTCCCCGATCTCGGTGCCGTCTCCAGCGGGCAGAAGGTCCAGGTCTGGCAGCAGGGCACAGGCCTCCACCACCCTGTGATACCAGCTCTCCTTCCTCTCCTGGCCAAACAGGATGTTGTCTTTCAGGGTGGCGTTCTGGATCCAGGCCTGCTGGGGGACGTAGGCCACCGAGCCCTGGAACACACACACACACACACAGACACACACACATACATTTACATTTAGGCATTTAGCAGATGCTCTTAACCAGAGCGACTTACAGTAAGTACAGGGACATTCCCCCCGAGGCAAGTAGGGTGAAGTACCTTGCCCAAGGTCACAACGTCATTTTACACGGCCAGGAATCGAACCAGCGATCCCACACACACAGAAACAAAAACATACATTCATTTCTCTTCTCTCTTTTCTGAGATTTATTACGAGCTTCTACTTTCACATCTCTAGAGTCGCTTCAGTGCATACCATCATCAGGGAACACAAAATATGACAGCACACAGTATAGTAATAGTTCAGCTCAGCTCAGCACACACAAACATGAAATGCATGCTAATCCCACACCTAAACTCCATCCCGTCCCCAGCATCAGTGTCCTCCCGTCCTGAGCGGACCTAACCTTGACGCAGACGGACCCGCTCCTCTTCTCCATCTCCCCCAGCATGGCGGACAGCAGCGAGGACTTCCCGGAGCCCACGTGGCCCACCACGGCCACCAGGGAGCCCCTCTTCACCCGCATGTTGATCCTCCTCAGACAGGGGGGGCCCTCCCTGGCCCACGCAAAGGTGCCGCCGTCTATCACCACCCCGTCGCCATCTGGAGGGGAGGGGGGCAGGGAGGACAGGGGGGGAGGGAGGACAGGGGGGCAGGGAGGACAGGGGGGCAGGGAGGACAGGGGGGAAGGGAGGACGGGGGAAGGAGGACAGGGGGGACATGGGGGCAGGGAAGACAGGGGGGCAGGGAGGACAGGGGGGAGGGAGGACAGGGGGGAAGGGAGGACAGGGGGGAGGGAGGACAGGGGGGAGGAGTGAGCCAAGGCAGGGAGGACAGGGGGGCAGGGAGGACAGGGGGGAGGGAGGACAGGGGGGAGGGAGGACAGGGGGGAGGGAGGACAGGGGGGAGGAGTGAGCCAAGGCAGGGAGTGGGAGGAGAGACGCTCATGTGACAGGGGTAGAGACAGAGGTAGAGACAGAGGCAGAGGTAGAGACAGAGGCAGACAGAGGTAGAGACAGAGGCAGAAGTAGAGACAGAGGCAGAGACAGAGGCAGAGACAGGGGTAGAGAGACAGAGGCAGAAGCAGAGACAGAGGTAGAGGCAGAAGCAGAGACAGAAAAGGAAATCCAGAGACAGACAGAAAATAGATTATGGAAAACTACCACTGCTCCCTAAACATTATGAGCTTTTCTTAATTATAGTTCGGAGACATGCAGCTTTAGTAATCCCCATTTATACATGACTCCATATCCTGTTTGGTAGGCCACAAACCATTACAGTTATTCTTTTACTGTACACACACACAGTCATGTTGAAAGAGATCTGACGCTCACACACACACACACTATTAAAACACCCACAACAACCCCACACATTCGTCACATCAGTGTGAGGCAGTAATCGTGTTAAACACAATGCAATTAAAGGCCTTAAGATGAAACAGGACTGTAGTTGGTAGAGTCTGGGCCTGCGGGGGGGATTAGCTGAACTGGGAGATGTGGTGTCTTGTGCCTGAAAAGCATCTTTTCCCAAACTGGTCTGCCTTTTGGATGACCGTGTCCAGTGTGTGACTCATCATGTATGACCGTGTCCAGTGTGTGACTCATCATGTATGACCGTGTCCAGTATGTGACTCATCATGTATGACCGTGTCCAGTGTGTGACTCATCATGTATGACCGTGTCCAGTATGTGACTCATCATGTATGACCGTGTCCAGTGTGTGACTCATCATGTATGACCGTGTCCAGTATGTGACTCATCATGTATGACCGTGTCCAGTGTGTGACTCATCATGGATGACCGTGTCCAGTGTGTGACTCATCATGTATGACCGTGTCCAGTATGTGACTCATCATGGATGACCGTGTCCAGTATGTGACTCATCATGTATGACCGTGTCCAGTGTGTGACTCATCATGTATGACCGTGTCCAGTGTGTGACTCATCATGTATGACCGTGTCCAGTGTGTGACTCATCATGGATGACCGTGTCCAGTATGTGACTCATCATGGATGACCGTGTCCAGTGTGTGACTCATCATGTATGACCGTGTCCAGTGTGTGACTCATCATGTATGACCGTGTCCAGTGTGTGACTCATCATGTATGACCGTGTCCAGTGTGTGACTCATCATGTATGACCGTGTCCAGTGTGTGACTCATCATGTATGACCGTGTCCAGTATGTGACTCATCATGGATGACCGTGTCCAGTATGTGACTCATCATGTATGACCGTGTCCAGTATGTGACTCATCATGTATGACCGTGTCCAGTATGTGACTCATCATGTATGACCGTGTCCAGTGTGTGACTCATCATGTATGACCGTGTCCAGTGTGTGACTCATCATGTATGACCGTGTCCAGTATGTGACTCATCATGTATGACCGTGTCCAGTATGTGACTCATCATGTATGACCGTGTCCAGTGTGTGACTCATCATGTATGACCGTGTCCAGTGTGTGACTCATCATGTATGACCGTGTCCAGTGTGTGACTCATCATGTATGACCGTGTCCAGTGTGTGACTCATCATGTATGACCGTGTCCAGTGTGTGACTCATCATGTATGACCGTGTCCAGTGTGTGACTCATCATGTATGACCGTGTCCAGTGTGTGACTCATCATGTATGACCGTGTCCAGTGTGTGACTCATCATGTATGACCGTGTCCAGTGTGTGACTCATCATGTATGACCGTGTCCAGTGTGTGACTCATCATGTATGACCGTGTCCAGTATGTGACTCATCATGTATGACCGTGTCCAGTATGTGACTCATCATGTATGACCGTGTCCAGTATGTGACTCATCATGTCAGTGGGGTTGTGTAGAATAGAGGTGATGTGAAGACGCACGCTCAGCACTGTGAACGGGTGTCTTCACACTGTTTAGGTGTGTGTGAGTGTGTTTGAGTGTGAGCGTGTGTCAGTGTATGAGTGTGTGTAAGTGTGAGCGTGTTTGAGTGTGAGCATGTGTCAGTGTGTGAGCGTGTGTCAGTGTATGAGTGTGTGTGAGTGTGAGCGTGTTTGAGTGTGAGCATGTGTCAGTGTGTGAGCGTGTGTCAGTGTGAGAGTGTGTGTGAGTGTGAGCGTGTTTGAGTGTGAGCATGTGTCAGTGTGTGTGTGTGTGTGTGAGAGAGAGTGTGTGTGTGTGAGAGAGACTGTGTCAGTGTGTGTGTGAGCGTGTGTCAGTGTGTGTGTGAGCGTGTGTCAGTGTGTGTGTGTCCATACCCGGCTGTAGGGGGCTCTCTCCACACTGTCAGGCTTCAGCTCGTCCTGGCACAGGAACTTTCCCAGGCGCTTCAGAGAGACGAGGGCCTGAACCAACACAGCACATCCCCTCATTACACCATCCACTCACAACACTCCACACAGCCTTATGTATGCCAACCCTAACCAAGACTTGTGTTTGTGTACAATACATTACAATTAGACTGTAGCAGAAGTTCTATTTTGTGCTATGATATACAGTACATGCTGGTTAAGATTGAATGTTCCTGAGTTCTATTACTAATGTATATGAGACTTAAACGGTTAATAATGTCTAGGAGGGTGAAACATAGAGGTTGTGCCGGTCAAGATTCTGTAGACTGAAAAATCTGGGATTCTAAAGGAACGCAAAAATCTGTTGATACAGATACAAGTAGGGTGGACTGTCATTCTATGGTTCAAACTCATTGTCAATGGCAACCGGCGTCGTCCCCTAGTGATGACATCATTTGACCTCTGACCTGCATGGTGGTGCTCATGGCGAAGGGCAGCTGACTCAGCGGGGTCTTCAGGATGTTGATCAGCGCCATGGAGACAAAGACCTTCTGGGCGTCCAGGACGTTTTTGTCGTCGATCAACACGTAGACTCCGAACATGGCGAACGCAATCTGCAGAGGGTGCAGTGTCCCGAATGAATGAATCTTGATCTTTCCAGCGACGGTCTCGCGTGGCCTTGATGGCCGGTGTTGTACCGAAATCAGTGACATATCGAAAACTGTGACCAGGGGGCGCTGTTCAAATACCTTACCATACTGTTCAGCAAATGTTCAAGCACTAACCCTAACCTTTACCCCAACAGTTGCTGAACAGTGGTGCAAGGTGTTAGGCCAGCGCCCCCTGGTCACAGTTTTGGATTTTTGGTACAACACCGGCGTCAACAGTCATTGGTTCTCACTCACCAGGAAGGAGGAGGAGTTGAAGGAGGCGATGGAGATGGAGTAGAGGACCTGGGATCTCTTCAGGGCCGCCAGCTCCTGCTCCCGGAGGCCCTCCACCCGCTCCAGGAAGGCCCGCTCCCAGGCGTAGAACTTCAGGATCTTGATCCCCCCCAGGATCTCGTTCATCAGCTTGATCCGGCCGTCCATGAACTTCATCTGAACCTCCTGGGAACGCGAGGAGGCACGGGGGACATGGTTACGGAACACAGGGAGGCACGAGGGACATGGTTACGGAACAGGAGGAGGCACGGGGGAAATGGTTACGGAACACGAGGAGGCACGGGGGACATGGTTACGGAACACGAGGAGGCACAGGGGACATGGTTACGGAACACGAGGAGGCACTGGGGACATGGTTACGGAACACGAGGAGGCACGGGGGACATGGTTACGGAACACGAGGAGGCACAGAGGGACATGGTTACGGAACACAAGGAGGCACGGGGGACATGGTTACGGAACACGGGGAGGCACGGGGGACATGGTTACGGAACACGAGGAGGCACGGGGGACATGGTTACGGAACACGAGGAGGCACGGGGGACATGGTTACGGAACACGAGGAGGCACGGGGGACATGGTTACGGAACACGAGGAGGCACGGGGGACATGGTTACGGAACACGAGGAGGCACGGGGGACATGGTTACGGAACACGGGGACGGAAGAGAGAACACAGACTGCTTTAAGCTCAACATTTAACGTCGATTGGAAGCAGTCGGCTAAAGGTTCAATCCTGCGAATGATCAGACGGAGGATTTTAATAATGCCATATAGTGATTTTTTAATAGCCTAAAATGCCTAATCAAGGCATACCCAAGTACATTTAAAGCTGATCTTGAACAATTTGGAGTACATGCACGGTGTGGGTCTCTTTTGAAAGGTGACACTCAGAGGTTGTTCCAATGCTACTGGTTTTGAAAACATTTGAACACAATGAAATATGTTTGTATTCACATTTAGCAGACGCTCTTATCCAGAGCGACTTACAGTAAGTACAGGGACATTCCCCCGAGGCAAGTAGGGTGAAGTGCCTTGCCCAAGGGCACGTCATTTTGCAGGAAGATTCGAACCGGCAACCTTCTGATTACTAGGCCGATTCCCTAACCGCTCAGCCACCTGACTCCCCTATTCAGACACCTGCAGGTGACAATAACTGGGATCTAATAGTTGGAACACCCAGTGGGACCACAGTATGAAGCCTTACTTAGTCCAAGTTGCAACTTTATAACAATACCCCAAAAAATATATATTTTACATGTTTCTCTAAAAGGTACATCCAGACATTTCTCTCTAATGAAAGGTGACACTTACAGCCATCCCATCCACTGGCCAGACCCACCCTTAGCAAAGCTGACGCGGAGTAACTGTAGCATAAAACACTGCTTCTTTCCCCTTCTTGAAACGAAACGTTGTACATACGAGTCAAAACAAGCGCTACTGTGGCAAACAAGTTTATATCAAAGAGAAACTTTTCACATCCATTTTCACACCCACATATTTACAGTTCCAGCTTTTCTAGTGTTTGAGCGTCGTGCCAGGCGTTGTAGCAGTCCCGTTTGGAGACGAAGCACAACGCCACGTCACAGGAGGTGCACTTCACTGGCGTCTTTGCGCCGCAGTGCCTGCACTTCAGCCGACCTTGGGTGCTGTCTCCACTGATGTACGCCGGCCTGTGGTGCGTCTTGTCTGGAGGCAACAGATGTCGTGTTTGGAGACGAAGAGCCGCGATTGGCCGTGTATTGACAGCCCACCTCCGCTAGCTCCTCGACGAGGGTCTCTCTGAAGATCTTCTGCGTCAGAGGTGCCTCTCCTTTGCGCTTTTGGATGCCTTTGTGGAGGAGGAAGGCGTTCACAATCGCAATGTCCATGAAATGATACAAGAAGGTCTTGTACCACCGCTGGGTCTTGTGCCTGACTGAATAGTACCCTATCAGAGCGTCAGAGAGGTCCACTCCACCCATACACCTGTAGCAGAGAAGAAGAGACAACACGCTGAGAGAAATGTACCAAAACACACATGTATATAGATCTATATATCTATACCTATAGATATATAGATAGATATCAACCACACATATATGATCACATTTCAAAAAGCATAAAACACAGTTGAATATATAGTACATACTGGTTGTACTCCTTTACCACTGGTGGAACTGGGACATCTTTAATCTTCCAGCCCTGATCGGCATCTTTGATCCTCCTCTTGACGGTGTCCTCCGAGTGCGCCGTGTGGAGCGTGGAACAGAGGGACACGTCCCTCGTGTCCCGCCACTGGACAAACAGGAGCGAGTCCTTCCTGATCCAGCGGATGCTGCCCCGGGGAGATTTCGAGTCCAGGCCGTTGGCGCTCGCTCTCGGGAATCCGATGGTGTGCGTGCGGATGGTCCCGCACGCCCCAGATCCTCTTCCGAAGGAGGTCGCGGAAAAGGGTGGGACTCGTGTAGAAATTGTCGACGAAAAGTTTGTACCCGGTGCCCAGCAGGCGCGTGTCCACCAGTTGCATTACCGACTCGTAACTCATCCCCTTGCCACTGGTGCCTGGAACCTTCCCCTCGTAGACAAAAAGTCCCACGTGTAACCGTTCTTGGAGTCAGCCAGGACAAACAGTTTGTACCCCCAGCGAACAGGCTTATTTTTCATGTACTGTTTGAGCCCAGTGCGGGCTTTGGAGGCAACCATCCGCTCGTCGATGGCAATATCCTGGTCAGGGTGATAGTTCCTTTGCAGGCCTCTCGAATCTCTTGGTAGAGAGGCTTGATTTTGCAAAGACGGTCGTAGGCTGCTGTACCTTTCTTCTTGTCGTTAGCTGCATCCTGCGCCATGCTACTGATGTGAATGGATCGGGTGATTCTGGAGAACTTCTTACCGGTCATTACCTGTTTTGAGAAGCGCAAGTTGTACAGTTTACTCCTTCGCCAGTAATCACTGAACGAAGTGCATTTGACTAAACCCATGTAGATGACCAGGGACATGAAGGAAAACATGTCCTGCAATGTCAGGTCAATCCACGGTTTAGCGGATGTCGAGTTGTGAGTGGAGGCATAACAATTGGTGTTTTGAATTATCCTCTGTAAAACAGAGTTAGTAAAAAACAGTTGGTAAAGCTGCAGGGCGTTGTAGCTAGCTGTCCGGATGAGCTGGGGTCCAGGTGTGTTGATGGGTCTGAAGGTGGGCTGTGGTGGGGTTATATCCGGAACGTCAACATCATTCCATTTATCTCCAAATGTTTTCGTTGGCGTTCTTACTAGACTGTTGCCCCTCCCCCGTGCTCTGCCTCTCGGTCTTCTCTTGCTAGCAGAGCCTCGCTGGGGAGTTGGGGGAAGGGGCCCCTCGCTTGATGAGGTGCTGTCCTGACGCTTCGCTTTACGTGGTCGCTTGCTGGGCAAAGGAGAAACTTCCGGCTTCCAATCGCTATCGGAGTCTTCCTCAAATAATTGGCTATAATGAAAAAATAAAGAAATAACAGTTGTTTACAAAGCTTTTCCATCTATTCTGTATTCGACCTTTTACAACACGTGGCCTCACATCTCAGAAGTTCACACAATGAGACACACCCCTCTCCCAGGTCAACAAAGGGCTATTATTTAGGATACCATTTTTATGTATCAAATCCGTCTCCGTTTTCACAGTTTCAAACCTTTACGGCGTAGCAGCAGTGTCTGGACTTTGAAACTCCGCGGATACAAGTTTTGAATACTCATAACTTAATTGTTGTGCTTTTCAACCTTGCAAAGTTGTATTACAAACTTGCACATTTATTTTACAAGCTTGCAAAACTGTTCTTTCCGCATCGTGGTGTTACAAAGCGTGTCTTTGAAGGTTTCAGAGTTCTGACACTAATCTCACCTCATACAAAATGTGTATGCATAATTCAAATGCTGAATATAAAGTAATATGTTATATAAGAAAATACTTACTTGTCGAGAGTAATGTCTTCTCCCTCCAGAAAACATTTCCTCTGCCTCTGAGAAAATGTTTGATTCATCAGAACTTAAGTCTGAATTTTCATCCCAAGACTCATCGCTTTCAGTAATTTCTTTGGGGGGTGTAGCAGATGATATTGTTTCCTTCGTCTGTTCCGCCATAATTCAAATTCCAAAAGTGTCAACGGTTACAAAACTATAGTCTACTTTTCACCTTGTACGTATGGACACAAAACCCGGGGAATTAGTTGGCTAGCAGCCAGCTGTAGGCACGGATTTCTTGCAGCTTTAAAACTTCCCACTAAATCGGCATGTGATTGTTTTCAGAATTTCACTGGTTACTGATGTTGCCAGTCATCCACATAATCGCATGCAATTGGCTCGATATTTACCCAAAACAAAGGGGGGTGGAACCTTCTTTCAATCCGCACTCTCGTTGGCTATTGAAGGCTATGGACAGGACATGGATGCTCCTATTGGGTCGAATGAGGTGTCAATCGAAAAGTGACGCCTAGATATCGGACGTTTACATGCGAAAGGGGAGGTACTCCATCAATGTAGATTAAGGAAATCCAGCCAGTATTTTCACAAAGAACACATTTCGGCAAGAGTTCCGTCCCATTACTGTGGTTTAATGGTGTCCCAGTTAGACTAAGTAACCAAGATCATTTGTACCGCTGAACTAGCCTGCTCCGTAGATCCAGCAATCCAGTTGAATGTCCAGCTGAATCTGAATGTAGCTGTGTTGCAAAGAATTTCAAACTGGAAAAAATAATCCCAAAAACCAGTTCAGTAAGTGTCTTTTTTGTCCTGTCCGTGTTCGGAAACATAAGGAAATACTTTTTTTTCTCACAAAATGACCCAGCATGAATTAATTTACGTGTCAATGTAAATAAACAAGTTAAGAAATTATGTCACTTAAACTGTTTTCAAAAGCCATTGGCAGGGCTGCCAACTTTTCCAAAAACCTTGGCGTGAGATTTGGTAGCACTTCCCCCCCAGGCGAGTTTACACGGCTGTTTGCGCGTCAATGATGCTTCACTCCGTTAACCTGCGCCTCGTCCGTTACTGTTTACAACGTTAGCTTGGCTACTTGTTTGGCGTTGCCTTTTCAGCGTGATATTATACAATGTGTGGCGTGAGAGCGTGAGAAATGGTTGAAATGCGTGTGTCACACGGCGAAACCGTGAGAGTTGGCAGCTCTGCATTGGTTAATTGGGAGGGGGGGGGGGGGGGGCGAATGCCTGGTGCCACCTTGGTTGAACAAGTGTTGCTCAAGTGCCCTCAAGAGAGCCAAAACTAGAGCCAGTGCCCTATTGGCTGGCATTCAGATGGGGGGGGACGGGGGACGACGACATTAACTAGAACCATGTAACTGTATTTATGCCAAATGTGGTTAAATTGGAACAAAATAAATGAGAACATTTGTGGTTTTAATAGGATCTATTTTCCGTAGCTGTCCTGCACATGTGTAACGTGGAAGCATCAAAGAGGGTCTGGAGTCGGAGGCGCGCTCTGGCTGTTGGCTCGTTCAATCTAAACCAGCTGGGAAGAACTAAGGTTCTGCACGAGACGCAACACTGAACTCAACTAACCCAGCACAAGCTCCCATAAGGCCACTGAGTTTAGGAAAACACTCATGCAGACAAAAAAATAACTGTCACCAACAGTTTCAATCCCTGTGTTTGAGTGTGTTCATCCATTATATGTAGGGAGTCAGGTGTCTGAGCGGTTAGGGAGTCGGGCTAGTAATCTGAAGGTTACCGGTTCGATTCCCGGCCGTGCCAAATGACGTTGTGTCCTTGGGCAAGGCACTTCACCCTACTTGCCTCGGGGGGAATGTCCCTGTACTTACTGTAAGTCGCTCTGGATAAGAGCGTCTGCTAAATGACTAAATGTAAATATGTGTGTGCGTTTGAGTGTGTTCATCCATTATATGTGTGTGTGTGTGTGTTCATTCACCTGCAGCTTGCTTCTCATTTTGGCGATGAAGCCGTTGAGGGGAAGATGAGGATCACGTGGCGATGCCCGCCAACGCAGACGGGCCCAGACGCTGTCGCCCGGGGAAACGGAGAGAGCGTAACGAGAACAGGAATGTGGTCAAAGTAAAAAAATCAAATAAGAAATATCAGAAAGAAGGATAAGAAACAGCGCAGAGAGAGAGAGAGACAGGACTTCAAATGACCAGATATGTTATTGATAAGGAGGTAGATATTAAAGTGTGTTTGTGTGTGTGTGTGTGTTTTGCTGTTACCTGCCACAGGAAGAAGAGGCAGAGGCCGATCTCGATGGGAGCGACCCACACGGCGTTGAAGTAAACTACAAAGTCCATGAGCTTCTGGGTGTCTGCGGACACCAGGTTAACGATCTCACCCACCGTGCAGGAACGCCGCGCAGCGCTGTTACTCACTAAAGACTGGGGTGGAGTGGGGGGGCAGGGCTGTTAATCACTAAAGACTGGGGTGGAGTGGGGGGGGGGCAGGGCTGTTAATCACTAAAGACTGGGGTGGAGTGGGGGGGCAGGGCTGTTACTCACTAAAGACTGGGGTGGAGTTGGGGGGGCAGGGCTGTTACTCACTAAAGACTGGGGTGGAGTGGGGGGGGGCAGGGCTGTTGATCACTAAAGACTGGGGTGGAGTGGGGGGCAGGGCTGTTAATCACTAAAGACTGGGGTGGAGTGGGGGGGGGGCAGGGGGGGGGGCTGTTGATCTACTAAAAGTACTGGGTGGAGTGGGGGGGGGTAAGGGCTGTTACTCAATAAGACTGGGTGAGTGGGGGGGGCAGGCTGTTGATCACTAAAGACTGGGGTGGAGTTGGGGGGGCGAGGGCTGTATCCTAAAGACTGGGGTGGAAGTGGGGGGGGCAGGCTGTTATCACTAAAGACTGGGTGGAGTGGGGGGGCAGGGCGTGTTAATTCAACTAAAGAACTGGGGTGGAGTGGAGGGGGGGGCAGGGCTGTTACTCACTAAGACTGGGGTGGAGTGGTGGGCAGGGCTGTTAATCACTAAAGACTGGGGTGGAGTGGGGGAGGGGCAGGGCTGTTATCACTAAAGCCTGGGGTGGAGTGGGGGGGGCAGGGCTGTTGATCACTAAAGGACTGGGGTGGAGTTGGGGGGGGCAGGGCTGTTGATCACTAAAGACTGGGGTGGAGTTGGGGGGGGCAGGGCTGTTTAATCACTAAGACTGGGGTGGAGTGGGGGGGCAGGGCTGTTAATCACTAAAGACTGGGGTGGAGTGGGGGGGCAGGGCTGTTAATCACTAAGACTGGGGTGGAGTGGGGGGGGCAGGGCTGTTAATCACTAAAGACTGGGGTGGAGTGGGGGGGGGGCAGGGCTGTTACTCACTAAAGGACTGGGGTGGAGTGGGGGGGGGCAGGGCTGTTAATCACTAAAGACTGGGGTGGAGTGGGGGGGGCAGGGCTGTTAATCACTAAAGACTGGGGTGGAGTGGGGGGGGGCAGGGCTGTTAATCACTAAAGACTGGGGTGGAGTGGGGGGGGGGCAGGGCTGTTGATCACTAAAGACTGGGGTGGAGTGGGGGGGGGCAGGGGCTGTTAATCACTAAAGACTGGGGTGGAGTGGGGGGGGGCAGGGCTGTTAATCACTAAAGACTGGGGTGGAGTGGGGGGGGCAGGGCTGTTGATCACTAAAGACTGGGGTGGAGTGGGGGGGGGCAGGGCTGTTGATCACTAAGGACTGGGGTGGAGTGGGGGGGCAGGGCTGTTACTCACTAAAGACTGGGGTGGAGTGGGGGGGCAGGGCTGTTAATCACTAAAGACTGGGGTGGAGTGGGGGGGCAGGGCTGTTAATCACTAAAGACTGGGGTTGGAGTGGGGGGGCAGGGCTGTTAATCACTAAAGACTGGGTGTGGAGTGGGGGGGCAGGGCTGTTAATCACTAAAGACTGGGGTGGAGTGGGGGGGCAGGGCTGTTAATCACTAAAGACTTGGGGTGGAGTGGGGGGGCAGGGCTGTTGATCACTAAAGGACTGGGGTGGAGTGGGGGGGCAGGGGCTGTTGATCACTAAAGACTGGGTGGAGTGGGGGGGGCAGGGGCTGGTTATCACTAAAGACTGGGGTGGGAGTGGGGGGGGCAGGGCTGTTAATCACTAAGACTGGGGTGGAGTTGGGAGGGGCAGGGCTGTTAATCACTAAAGACTGGGGTTGGAGTGGGGGGGCAGGGCTGTTAATCACTAAAGACTGGGGTGGAGTGGGGGGGAGGGCAGGGCTGTTTGATCACTAAAGACTGGGGTGGAGTGGGAGGGGCATGTGGCTGTAATCACTAAAGGACTGGGGTGGAGTGGGAGGGGCAGGGCTGTTAATCACTAAAGACTGGGGTGGAGTGGGAGGGGCAGGGCTGTTAATCACTAAAGACTGGGGTGGAGTGGGGGGGCAGGGCTGTAATCACTAAAGACTGGGGTGGAGTGGTGGGGGGGGCAGGGCTGTGATCACTAAAGACTGGGGTGGAGTGGGGGGGGGCAGGGCTGTTGATCACTAAAGACTGGGGTGGAGTTGTGTGTGTGTGTCTGTGTGGGGGGGGGGGGCAGGTGGATAAAAAGGGCTCATGGATGGATGCATGAACAAGTGAATGGACCAAAAAGATATCGGACATGAACAAATGAAAAAGTACTTTGGCGGTCACTGCACAGCTACCCCCCTCACCTCCTCACCCCCCCCTCACCCCCCCCACGGCATCATGGGAGTTGCGGTCCCTCTCCTCCCTCACCTTCCTGTAGACCAGGCCCATGACGGCGGTCTTCACCCTCATGCCCACGGTGAAGCAGCAGTACATGTACTGGTGGTTGAACAGCGACTGCAGGCTGGACAGCAGGAACATGAGGAAGGCGTACATGTAGCCCTTCCACAAGGGGGCGTCCTCGTCTCGCATGAAGCCCAGCAGCAGACTGTGGGGGGCGGGGGGGGGGGTGTTGGGTCATTGACACAGGCTCATACAACCCTCTCCCTCCACACACACACACACACACACACAGACACACGCTCATACAACCTCCCTCTCCCTCCCTCCACACACACACGCTCATACAACCTCCCTCTCCCTCCACACACACACACACACACACACACACACCACACACACACACACACACACACACACACACACACACACACACACACACACAGACACACGCTCATACAACCTCCCTCCACACACACACACACACAACACACACACACACCACACACACACACACACACACACAGACACACGCTCATACAACCTCCCTCTCCCTCCACACACACACACAGACAGACCCAGGCAGCGGCTCACCTGAGCACCTGTGGCAGGGCGAACATGAAGGCGTCGTGGATGACGAGGCAGAGGGTGCCGGTCAGGAAGTAGGGTCCGAAGCTCTGGGCCAGCGTCCGGAGGAGGCACGCCCCGGAGCTCTGCTCCCGCCTCAGCTTGGTCAGCAGCTGGGTCTGCTCCGTCAGCCTGGGAGCCCCCCGGACCCCCCGCGCTGCGCTCCTTCCTGGATGGGGGGGGGGGGGGGGGGGGAGAGGGGAGGGGAGGGGCCGGGGGGGGGGAGATGAGAGGGGAGGGAGGTCATGAGAGGAGGAGGGAGGTGGCGAGAGGAGGAGGAAGGAGAGGAGTGGAGAGGAGGGGGGAGGAGAGGAGAGGTGAAGAGAAGATTGGGAGGAGAGGAGGGGGAAGAGAGGAGAGAAGGGGGGAGGAGATGAGAGTCAGATGCAGCCCTATGGTATTTTGTAAACGATAAACAGTACTTTCTCTTTCTCTCTCTAATCTGTACTATGGTGTGTATATAGTTAGATGTAGCACAGCATTGGGTGTGTTGTCCTAAAGTCTCACTGCTGCAGCTTGGCACACTGGCGGGCCCACTCCCTGTCCAGGTCAGAGATGATCCTCTCTGAGCTGTCCTCCTCTCTCAGGGACCACAGGTCCTCCACCTGCAGGGGAGAACGATAGCCCCGCATCACCAGCCTGGGGGAGAGGGGGGAGGAGGGGAGAAGAGAGAGGGGGGAGGAAGGGAGGAGAGAGAGGAGTAGAAGGGGGAGAGGGGGGAGGAGAGAGAGGGGGAGAAAGAGGAGGAGAGAGAGGAGGAGAAGGGGGGAGAGAGGGGAGGAGGGGAGGAGAGAGAGGGGCTTTGAGTGCAAGAAAGGCTCATTACAAATACTGCTTATTATTATTCATATTATTATTGATATAATGATGGTGACGACAACTTGGCAGTCGTACCCACTGAACCACCAGAAGAAGAAACTGGGAGAGGAAGGAGGCGTCCTCCTCGGGACACGGGTTCTGCAGGAGACAACACACATACGCGCGTGTCACGGTGGCTGATCTTTCTCACATCACCATTCGTCCATTATCTGCGTCCGTAACGACACCCTAAAAACAACATGCGCTGTGCAAATGATTGCTGTGTCACTGGAACAAACGTACCGGTGCTTTCCCTGTCCCCCCCCCCCCTTCTCTCTTTCTCCTTATCACTTCACACCCCAAACTGATTTATTTGACTTATATCTTTACTGCTCTCTCTCTCTCTCTCTCTCTCTCTCTCTCTCTCTCTCTCTCTCTCTCTCTCTCTCTCCTCTCTCTCTCTCTCTCTCTCTCTCTCTCTCTCTCTCTCCTAACCACCTCTCCATCTTTTCCTCTCTCTGTCTCTCTCTCTGTTCTCTCTCTCTCTCCCTATCAGCGCCGCTTGGCCTCTGACCTTGATGTGCATGTGCTTGGCTGTGATAGGCCCTGACCTTGATGTGCGTGTGCTTGGCTGTGATAGGCCCTGACCTTGATGTGCATGTGCTTGGCTGTGATAGGCCCTGACCTTGATGTGCGTGTGCTTGGCTGTGATAGGCCCTGACCTTGATGTGCGTGTGCTTGGCTGTGATAGGACCTGACCTTGATGTGCGTGTGCTTGGCTTGTGATAGGCCCTGACCTTGATGTGCGTGTGCTTGGCTGTGATAGGCCCTGACCTTGATGTGCGTGTGCTTGGCTGTGATAGGCCCTGACCTTGATGTGCATGTGCTTGGCTGTGATAGGCCCTGACCTTGATGTGCGTGTGCTTGGCTGTGATAGGCCGCTGGTCAGAGAAGCAGCAGAGGATCATCTGCGTCAGCTGGAGGGAGTAGCACACGAAGAAAGCCACGAAGCGCATGGCGTCCGCCGAGAAACCCTGGGGAGACAACACAAGATCAGGACTGCTGATTGGCTGGAGCCTTCCGACGAGGAGACGTCATTGGACGATGTGTGGTCATCAGGTTGGGTCATGTAACTAACAGTTACAGGTCTGACTTGGGGATCGAACCTCACTCACCTTTAAAATCTTTTTTTTTTTATAAATACACTTAGCACTTAAGTATATGATTTTTATTTTGTGGTAAAACCCTTTCAAAAGAATGGAGCTCACAAGCTTTGAAATAACAACAGGGGTTTCATCACATCCATTTGAAATTAAAGGCTTTAAAAATCAGTGAATACAATATTCAACTAGCATTTTACTCGTATTCAGGTCCACAGTGCACATCAGTCACACACAAACAAAACAGTAAAAAACAGCAAAACAAGACAGCACCACAACATCCCACTCCACTACCACCAGACCGGCTTTGTGCAGAGCACAGTGAATCCCTGACTGTTTGTGTAACAGAGAGAGAGAGAGAGAGAGGGAGAGAGAGAGAGGGAGAGAGAGAGAGAGAGGGAGGGAGAGGGAGAGAGAGACAGAGAGAGGAGAGAGAAGAGAGAGAGAGAGAAGAGAGAGGGAGAGAGAGAGAGAGAGAGAGAGAGGGAGAGAGGAGAGAGAGAGAGAGGAGAGAGAGAGAGAGAGAGAGGAGACGAGAGAGAGGGAGGAGAGGAGAGAGAGAGGGAGAGAGAAGAGAGAGGAGAGAGAGAGAGAGAGAGACGAGAGAGGGAGAGAGACAGAGAGAGACAAGAGAGAGAGAGAGAGAGAGAGAGAGAGAGAGTAGGGAGGGAGGGAGGAAGAGAGAGAGAGATGAGAGAGAGAGAGAGGGAGGAGAGGAGAGAGAGGGATAGAGAGAAGAGAGAGGAGAGAGAGAGAGAGGGGAGAGAGAGAGACAGAGAGAGACAGAGAGAGAGAGAGAGAGAGAGGAGACAGAGAGACAGAGAGAGACAGAGAGAGAGAGAGAGACAGAGAGAGAGAGAGAGGAGAGAGAGAGAGAGAGGGAGACAGAGAGACAGAGAGAGACAGAGAGAGACAGAGAGAGAGAGAGAGACAGAGAGGAGAGAGGAGACGAGAGAGAGAGAGAGAGAGGAGGAGAGAGAGAGAGAGAGAGCGAGACAGAGAGAGACAGAGAGAAGAGAGAGAGAGAGAGAGAGACTGAGGGATTTTCATCCAGCCACATGTCCCTCATCCAGGGATCTCCCATCCTCCCAGTCTACCTCACAGCCACACATTTCCTACCATTCTATATTCCATCCAGACTCCATCCACCTACACACTGAAACACACACATACTCAAACACACACACACTCAACCATACACACACTCAAACACGCATGCTCAAACACACACACACACTCAAACACACACACACTCAAACACGCATGCTCAAACATGCACTCAAATAGACACAGACTCACATAGTCACATACACTGAACGGGAATAAACACTGGAAACCCCAACCACCGCCATGGTGACCACCGCCATGGTTACCATACTGTACATTGCTCTGGGGCCACACCCCTAACATACCTCACAAGTCAACACCGGGGGAGTGGAGGAGGCCACACAGGGAACATTATTGGTTGGCCCGAGGAACTAAACAGTGAGGGACACCGTGTGTGTGTTTATGTGTGTGTG
>CM042862.1:20168440-20175940 GCA_023658055.1 Thaleichthys pacificus | reverse complement strand
CTTTTCAACATCAATTTATCCCTTACAGCTCTCTCCAATCTGTGCTATGTTATATTTTTGTAATATAATTAACTATTCATAGATTCCTATTTACTTACAATATTTTACTATTGCTATGTACGTTACATGGTAGTTCATGTAACCTTAATGTGGAGTATAAGGATCACTTATTGGAGCTGAATGCTCCTATATTCATTATTTTTTTTAAATTACACAACTTTAAGACATTTACATCAGCTATTTCTATACTTCACATGAACACATAGGTATTGTAAATGTTCTATTAATAGCGCTTTGCTTTTGTTTACGGAAGGAAAGTCAGTGAGAAATGTGTTACCTTCTGCAAAGCCTTGCTAATGAGCAACAGTTCAATATGAACGGAAAGATAACATGTTGCAGGAGTATGACACAGCCCTGCTTGTTTTAAAACAATATTCAAACAGCTTTACGAATGCTTGATGAAACCCTCATACAATACTGTAGGTTTTGGTTATTGAATGATGTTTTCTCAAGTGGAGTTTACCCCAGTGAAGTCTTCAGTTAAGTGTTCAGTTAATCATTCTCATACTGCATCTGAGTACACCACATCACCAATATGGTTGAGTTCATTTGTTAACAAATCAATATAGATATACTGACCACATTCAATTGATAACCTTACCTAACCCTAACCTTGTGTTGCACAAGCAATGTTGGTTTTTGCCCTGAAATACAGTGCAGTCTAGACAGCAGGTTACAATGCATCAATATTCAGATGAACATTTCCACAAGGATCTTCCAATCGATTTATACCGGGTTGGTGCAGCAAAATGAGACTAGGTGAAGTCTCGAGGACTTCCAAACCGGTCGGTAACTGTAGAAAGGTATCAATGCTGTGCGAGACATAGATGTCTACTGTATGTGCTGTGTCTGCATGGAGACACCTGATCTTAGAAGAAAACGGAACTGTCTGGTGAACACATTTCCTACATACTACTCTTCGTTGCACCCTTTAACCTAAAGTTTGAGTTGTATTGATTGTGTGCGTGTGGTATTGATGGGGGTGGGGGGCGCTGGGGGGTGGGGGGGGGGGGGAGAGTGGAGAAAACGTGACCTCAGAGGTTAGTCAGAGGGAGTAGGACAGTAAACACACTTTCACCCCGAACAGAGCAAAGTCTCACTTAGTATCTTTTCTCTTGTCTACCTGCCCACGCATGACAAGACTTTGTTCATCCCTGGTAAAGAATTCATGCTGTCATAGAACTATTCGTTTGTCCTGCCATTGCTGCACTCGAACACTTTTTAACTTCATATGGAACGATGAAATGACAAAGAAGTCATCTTTGTCATCATTTCGTATTCGTTGAAAAAATGAATTCAAAAGAATGACTTGTCCCTTTCTCCTTCTCCCTCCCCTCGCTTCTCTCACTCACCCAGAGCGCATCCAGACCACTGAGGCTGCAGAGATCATCCATTCCTCCTCCCGTCCTCCTCCTCCTCCTCCTCCGCTTGTCCCTTCTTGCTTTCTTCTTTAAGGAGACTCCTGTCTTCCTTCAAAGAAATGAGGGTTTTCCAGGTGAAGAGGCAAAGTCCTCTTCTTCGCCTCGCTCCCTTCTCTCTCTCTCTCTCTCTCTCTCTCTCTCTCTCTCTCTCTCTCTCCTCTCTCTCTCTCCTTCTCTGTCAGTGTGTGTGTGTGCCTCTCTCTCTCTCTCTGAGGTAATGTGTGTGCACTACTTCAGTGCTCCGATACAAGTGTGTTTTTCCGTTATACTTTTAAGGTGTAATTGTAGTTGTGTGTGTGGTATTATATCTTGTTTCTCTGCAGCTCTCCTCTCTCTCTCTCTCTCCCTCTCTCTCTCTCTCTCTCTCTCTCTCTCTCTCTCTCTCTCTCTCTCTCTCTCTCGATGTGTGTATATTTTTTCAGTATTTCTCAGGTTCCCGTCGCTGACTCAGGGTTTCTGGTGAGCACACACGCGTACACAGGCACTATCTGTTCTGCCTCAGTCACACTCCGGTCGAGTAATGAGTACCGCTCTCAGTTTGTGTCCTGTTTTTGTGGGCAGGCCGACCCACGCCGCTTCTAGGTCGGGGGGGAATGATATTCTTTCCTCTTCCTACCCTTTCCTTCTCTGGACTTTTCTCTGCCCTCCTCTCTGTCTCTCCTCCCCGCCTCAATCTCTCTCCACCGCTTCCCTCGTGTACTGTGGTCACCACACGACAACAGCTCCCTTACAGAAGTGAACACCCCACCCTAACACCCACCTCTCTCTCTCTCTCTCTCTCTCTCTCTCTGCTTCGGTCTGTATTTTCCTGAATTTGACCTTACCAGTCTCCGACTCTTTCGTTTCTTCCTCCTCTTCCTCCTCTTCCTCCCGTGTGTGTAGTTTTCCAGTTCCCCATTCCCTTCCTTCCAAATCCCCAATCCCCAAAGAGGAACCTACTTGGCCATCACTCCGTGGGAAGGAAATGGCTTGTTTGCGCACATCAGAATCAGAATTCAGAATCAGAATCTGGTTTATTGCTAAGTAGGTTTACACATATGAGGAATTAGCTTTGGTAGGTGGTGTAACAATAAACATAGTAGATAGAAATATAACGAAAGACAAAACAAGTACTGTAGTAAAAGGCATAAATAGAAAGTGGAACAATTGACAGTAAGATAACGAAAAGTGTGATGAGAATATAAAACCTGCAAAATGATTTTTACTTAAATAACGAAGAGCTATGCAAGAATAATATATGAATTATGTATGAGGTTTAAGATGATTGTGCAATGTGCAAGACACTAATCCTGAAGGGGTGGTGTTAATGTAATGTAAGGTGTTGCCCAGAAGGGGTGTGTTAATGTAAACCTTGGGTTGCACAAGCAATGTCGTTTTTTTTTGCTCAGAAATACAGTAACATATCAGTCAGCAGTGTAGAATTCACGTTCACACCAAAACACTTTGGAGATCTTCATCGGACAAATGTTCACTTTCAATATGTCGATTGCGGTGACCCTCTTAGTGGTGAGCGTAAACACATTTAGAGGGATGTGTACTGAGTACTGAGTTTAGATTAGCCTCTGTTCTATGTCTTTGATTGCATCACCTCAGATGTGCACTGTTGAGAAACAACTACCGCAAATTGACCACAAACTTCCCACTTTGCACATTCTCTGGGCTATAATACACCAAGCTGGAAAGTTCGGTCAATTAAACAAAATGATACCAGTAAGTGCTGCAGCTACTGTTGGACCTGGGGTGGGCAATCCTGGTCCTCAGGTGGCACTGTCCTGCATGTTTCAGCTGTTTCCCTGCTCCAGCACACCTGTTTCAAATGAATAGGTTGTTATCAAGCTCTGTGGAAGCCGGGTAATGACCATTCATTTGAATCAGGTGTGTTGGAGCAGGGAAACAGCTGAAACATGCAGGACAGTGGCTCTCGAGGACCAGGGTTGCCCATCCCTGTGTTGGACTGAGTCTACAGCAGTATTTGTGTACTGCATGTGGATACAGGGGAACTGAACTGTCTCATTAGAGCAGTGGCCTTCAACCCTGGTCCTCAGGGACCCCCTGCCCTGCAGGTTCTAGATGTTTCCCTGCCTCCAACACACCTGATTCAAATGAATGGGTCGTTACCAGGCTTCTGCTGAGCTAGATAACGTCCATTCATTTGAATCAGGTGTGTTGAGCTATAGGTAACGATCCATTCATTTGAATGTTCTATGTGATGCCAATGTTAAGTATACACCTTACAAACACATACACACAATGTACATAAAACACACTCTAACATGAAGTATGGCATACCTCTGTACTTACTGTACATGGTATTTACACAATTACTTGTGTAAATATCACTGTGAAAAGATCAAATGGATCTGTGTCAATTATGCAGTGAGCGAGCCAATGGTTTAAATGCATTTGCACTAATGCAGGATAACTGCTCTGGCATTGTCATGGGGAATGCAACAAGTCAAGTCTGTCGTCTGTTTTTGTAAACCTGTGTGTGTGTGTGTGTGTGTGAGAGAGAGACTTAAAGTGACTCCAGGCATTGGCATTCCAAGAACTGCTGGGCACCGTTAGTTGTTTCTCTCTCTCTCTCTCTCTCTCTCTCTCTCCTCTCTCTCTCTCTCTCTCTCTCTCTCTCTCTCTCTCTCAGTCTCTCCGTCTCTTTGTTCTGTCTCTCTGTCTCTCTCTCGATGTCCCTCCTTCTCTTCTGTCTGTCTGTCTCTCTTTCTTTTTGCAAGACAGGTCAAACGTTTGGGTCTCAACCTCAAGTCAAGGCCCTGTACAGTACCCTTCAGCCGCAAGATACAGGAACAAACACGCCGTAAATCAGGCAACTGCTTCCATACGCTCCTGTTTATTCCAGGAGAGTTAGGCTGTGACGCCTTGGCTTTCCAGTAACAACACGGTGCTAGTCTGGAGGGCTCCTCGTAGTCTGATCCAGGGTGTAAAACAGTCTGGGGGTGAAGCCATGAGAGAGACCAGGACATCCGTCTAAACAGATATGGGGATTTTCAACATCAGCATCATAGAAATCATTTACGGACGGTCTTCAGTTACTGATCCTGACCCTGAAATAGAAAGGGGTGTGATAGTGAGAGAGAGATGGGCGGAGGGGGAGGTGGGGAAGGAGAGGGCGAGGAAGAGCAAAGTAGATCCAGAGAGGGAAGGAGATGGAGGTGAGAGAGAGAGAGAGAGAGAGAGATGGAGATTGCAGAGAGAGAGAGAGAGGAGAGAGAGAGAGAGAGAGAGATGGAGATTGCAGAGGGAGAGAGAGAGAGAGAGAGAGAGAGAGGGAGAGAGAGATGGATATTGCAGAGAAGACAGACAGAGAGACAGACAGAGAGAGAGATAGAGACAGAGATAGAGACAGACAGAGAGAGATAGAGACAGAGATAGAGACAGACAGAGAGAGAGAGAGAGAGAGAGAGAGAGAGAGAGAGAGAGAGAGAGAGAGAGAGAGAGAGAGAGAGAGCGGGAGAGATGGAGAGAGAGATATGAGTGCGTGATGACTAAGATGCAAATACCTGTGAATGACCACAAAATGTACGTTCTCAGAAACAGACATGCGCTCCCACAGTTTGGGAGAGTGTCTTTTCACCCCCCTACTAGGCAGAAGGGCACGTTGCCACTTGCCAAATGATGATGGCTCCCCACATCTGCATGTTAAAAATGATTTCCTCCTGCTACATGTCCTCTCTCTAGCTATGCCCTCATGTTATATCCGGAACAACAGGACAAGACATCTCTATCCGTTTTGGATCTGACACAATAAATTTGACATTGATTTAAACCACCCCCTGGGGAGATACTTAAAAACATTCCAAAATGACAATTTACAACAAATGATTGTTGTCAATAATTTGACATATATTCTCACCAAATATGACATCCAGTGTGAATGAAACACTATTGTAATGCCCTGTAGTATGTTTAAGATTTTTGTAAATGCAGTTTGCTTGAATTTCTGCTAGTATTTCATCTTGTTTTGGTGTCACAACCTTTGTCAGCCCCTTTACAAACTCCTCTTATATTTTACACATCTACCACATACTGGACCTTCTTGCACAACTACTGCACCACGTAAACAATTTAATTATATAACCGTTTCTTTTTACCCACAATGGTTTCACTAGAAGTAACACTATGTACTTACAATGCAATTAATTTGACCTTAATGTAAAGTGTTTCCCCTCAACTGTCAGTTGAAAGTCTTCTCTACTGGTAATGGGTTTTCTATATTTACCTTGTTCACATTGCCATCAACCGTTGACTTGAAGGCCAGCTTGATCTGTTCAGGACTGAGTGGGTTGGGTCCAAATGTTAGATCCACTTGAGTTGACTTGGTGGTAATCTTGAGCCAAATACAAACACTTTAAATATTTGTGTTTCAGGTGTGTTCATCTTACCCCAGTTTGCGCTGTTCTGAACCATGTTCCCTGAATTAAATAAATGACAATGAAAGGATTTGGCAGTGTTTGAACATGCTTAGCATTTGGTGTTTTTGAGGTAAGCTGACATCACTACTTGGTCTTGGTGATTTAATTTAGTGTAACCCTCCAGTCTTATCTCATTCACCTGATAACCAGAGATGGTTTCAATGGTCTATACGGCAAAGGAACATCTATAGGACACGTCCTCCATCTTACATTCCTATAAACACCTACTGGGAGGCTTGTGGTTTGGAGATAAACAATGCCCTTGTTTCTCCAAAAATAAAACGTTTGTGCTCTGAGTGCTTCCAGGCCCTCAAGGCCCTCAAGGCCCTCAAGGCCAGCCTTCATGTCTCCACTGAGGATCCCTCTCTTCCCATAGTCCTGCTTTCTTGCTTTCTTTGTCTTTGCTTTTTCTTTCTTTGTCTCTCTGGTTGCTGTTGCTGTCTCTTAGGCTGCCTTCTCCACCCTTTTGTCTTCATCCCGTTTCCCCATTTCCATGTATCTCTGACACTCTCTCTCTCTCTCCCCAGTTTTTCTGTTCAACTCCATTCTTCCTTATGGTCTTCTCTCTCTCTCTGTGTATCTTTCCCATGACGCTGGACTGGGTCCATCCTTCCCAGCTCGTTCAGACCGTCTCACTGACCTCCCCATATCGACCCTACCCCATTATTTACATTTAGTCATTTATCAGACGCTCTTATCCAGAGCGACTTACAGTAAGTACAGGGACATTCCCCCCGAGGCAAGTAGGGTGAAGTGCCTTGAAATGACACAACGTCATTTCGCACAGCCGGGAATCGAACCGGTAACCTTCAGATTACTAGCCCAACTCCCTAACCGCTCAGACACCTGACTCCCATTATTTAACAAACTAAACGCACACTCCCGTACGCATGCACAGTCACACGCCCGGACCTAGACTGGGTAAGAGAATCGTTCTGGCCCCAAACATCTGAACAACCCAGGCACCACCACCACCACCACCCCTCCTCCATCAGCGGGCCAGGCTGCCCCAAGCCACCGTGACTGAGTTGTGGTGCACCAAAGCTGGGTGAAGTCCTCTGTCCTCCTGGTCTCTCTGGCAGACACCCACTAACAGCCTGGTCAAAATAATGCAGTCGTTTTTTTGTTGTTGCCCCTCGCATTCTCAGACAGGGAGACAAATAAATATAGCACAGTACCCCAGAAGGAAAAGAATCAACGAGTTTGAGAGAGGTAAGAGGGGTGGGGGAAAGGGGATTTCAGTCGTTTATGGAATGAGACGTGTAAACAAGAGGTTAAGGCTCAAGGCCAGAAGATTGAGACTGGGATTTGTGGAAGCCATCCATGCATGGTGGGACGCCCTGCTGCTTCCGTGGAAACAGCTTCGCCTAAACGGGTGGTTTTAGCTTGCTAGCAGTGAACGTTAAAAGAGCTCATGTCCACAAGCCTATGTTTTGCATGTGTGTCGGATGGTTTTACACAGTTTACCCACTGTCAGACACGTTTCAAATGCCAACATCATGCCTTATTAAGGTAGATAGGCTGGCGCTGGGTCAAATGATGATGATGTAGTCGTCTTCAGACGTGTGGATGAAGAGGCCGATCAGTTGTAG
>CM042862.1:20150940-20163440 GCA_023658055.1 Thaleichthys pacificus | reverse complement strand
CAGGTGATAGCCCAGGTGATGTCCCAGGTGATGTCCCAGGTGATAACCCAAGTGATAGCCCAGGTGATAGCCCAGGTGATAGCCCAGGTGATAGCCCAGGTGATAGCCCAGGTGATAGCCCAGGTGATAGCCCAGCTGGCCTCGAGGCTCTGGAAACGGCCCGCTCGCTATTCTGGGTTTGATTCCCCACCAAACACACACTAACCCTGTTTAGCATATCAAAAAGGAATCACCTTTTCTAAACCAAGTCATAGTATATATAAATAAATATTTCCAAGTTCTAGTGTGGTGAGAGAAAAACACACATGCAGTGCAAACCTTTCAGCCCCTTGGACTTTCAACCCTTGTACCCCTCCTGAGAGGGTCTGGTGCTGTGGTGATCTAGTGTTGTAATGGTCGCACGTCCCTCTCCCTGCAGGAGATGATCTAGCGTTGTAATGGTCGCACGTCCCTCTCCCTGCAGGAGATGATCTAGTGTTGTAATGGTCGCACGTCCCTCTCCCTGCAGGAGATGATCTAGTGTTGTAATGGTCGCACGTCCCTCTCCCTGCAGGAGATGATCTAGTGTTGTAATGGTCGCACGTCCCTCTCCCTGCAGGATATGATCTAGCGTTGTAATGGTCGCACGTCCCTCTCCCTGCAGGAGATGATCTAGTGTTGTAATGGTCGCACGTCCCTCTCCCTGCAGGAGATGATCTAGCGTTGTAATGGTCGCACGCCCCTCTCCCTGCAGGAGATGATCTAGTGTTGTAATGGTCGCACGTCCCTCTCCCTGCAGGAGATGATCTAGTGTTGTAATGGTCGCACGCCCGTCTCCCTGCAGGAGATGATCTAGTGTTGTAATGGTCGCACGCCCGTCTCCCTGCAGGAGATGATCTAGTGTTGTAATGGTCGCACGCCCCTCTCCCTGCAGGAGATGTGGGAACAGGAGAAAGCCCACCTGCAGAAGTTCCATGAGATCCTGGGGGAGCACCGCGTCCGGCCCACTGCCCTGCTGCCTCTGTGGGACATCGCTGGCTTCGCCCTGGGTAAGACGCCCGCCGCCAGCACCCCTCCTGGGGGATCTCGCCCGGTCGAACCACCTCGTGGGGCTCAAGGGCTCCACTACTTCCAATGCTTTTTTTCATTTGTTTTTCATTTTTTTCAATGGTTTTAGGTTTAGATTTGGTGTTGGGTTTAGAATGACGTTAAGGGTTAGGGGTTAGTGGTTATAGAGAACACCGTTTCAAATGACAGTGAATGGTAGGGACCCACTGGGATAAAAACAAACGTGTGTGTGTCTGTGTGTGTGTGTGTCTGTGTGTGTGTGTCTGTGTGTGTGTGTCTGTGTGTGTGTGTGTCTGTGTGTGTAAGTGTGTGTGTCTGTGTGTGTCTGTGTGTGTGTGTGTCTGTGTGTGTGTGTGTGTCTGTGTGTGTGTGTCTGTGTGTGTCTGTGTGTGTGTGTGTGTGTGTGTCTGTGTGTGTGTGTGTGTCTGTGTGTGTGTGTCTGTGTGTGTGTGTGTCTGTGTGTGTGTGTCTGTGTGTGTCTGTGTGTGTGTCTGTGTGTGTGTGTGTGTCTGTGTGTGTGTGTCTGTGTGTGTGTGTGTCTGTGTGTGTGTGTGTGTCTGTGTGTGTGTGTCTGTGTGTGTGTGTGTCTGTGTGTGTAAGTGTGTGTGTCTGTGTGTGTGTGTGTCTGTGTGTGTGTGTGTGTCTGTGTGTGTGTGTGTGTGTCTGTGTGTGTGTCTGTGTGTGTGTGTGTGTCTGTGTGTGTGTGTGTGTCTGTGTGTGTAAGTGTGTGTGTCTGTGTGTCTGTGTGTGTGTCTGTGTGTGTAAGTGTGTGTGTCTGTGTGTGTGTCTGTGTGTGTGTGTCTGTGTGTGTGTGTGTCTGTGTGTGTAAGTGTGTGTGTCTGTGTGTGTCTGTGTGTGTGTGTGTGTGTGTGTCTGTGTGTGTGTGTGTCTGTGTGTGTGTGTGTGTCTGTGTGTGTGTCTGTGTGTGTGTGTGTGTGTGTCTGTGTGTGTGTGTGTGTGTGTGTGTGTGTGTCTGTGTGTGTGTGTGTGTGTGTGTGTGTGTGTGTGTGTCTGTGTGTGTGTGTGTGTCTGTGTGTGTGTCTGTGTGTGTGTGTGTGTGTGTCTGTGTGTGTGTGTGTGTGTGTGTGAGTGTGTGTGTGAGTAGGAGCATCCTCTGCCCTGCTAGGGAAGGAGGGGGCGATGGCGTGCACCGTAGCAGTGGAGGAGAGCGTGTCAGAGCACTACAACAGTCAGATCAGAGAACTCATGGAGGCAGACCCAGAGAAGTACACTAACCTGCTGCTGGTGAGGGCCACACACACTCACACACACACTCACACACACACTCACACACTCACTCACACACTCACTCACACACTATCTGTCATACAAACTCTAGGTCACTCACTCACTGACTCTATCACACATATGCACAAACACTCCTGCTGTGTGTGTGTGTGTGTGTGTGTGAGAGACACACAGACACACAGACACCCTATCATCATCCCCCTGCTAGTCACACTCATCACACACAGATAGAATCTACCACCAAAGTGACAGTCCCATAGACCTAAGTCACATGACACTTACGTAATTGAATGTGACACATGCTTGGGAATTGTAACTGACGTACAGAGTGTGTTTGTGATATGGAAGCTTCACTGAAAAAAACACACCAAAAAGTGAAACACAGCTCGTGTGTAATAAGTAGGTTAATAA
Source organism: Thaleichthys pacificus (assembly GCA_023658055.1). Taxonomy (NCBI): domain Eukaryota; kingdom Metazoa; phylum Chordata; class Actinopteri; order Osmeriformes; family Osmeridae; genus Thaleichthys; species Thaleichthys pacificus. The sequence goes on along the minus strand of CM042862.1, from coordinate 20,160,734 downwards.
CACTCTTATAATGTAAATACATGACTACCATATTACATGAATATATATTGCATCAAAGCATATCATAGTAGTCAAATAATTTTCTTATAATTAAAATCATCCTAAATATGTTGTGAGTGTATGTACACGGACAACGCAAGCGTTACCGTGCCGATGCACAGGGGCCCACAGTGCAACCTTCTGATCCATTTGGCAAGAGACCTTGTATTCCTCTCTGTACGCACACAAGTAAACTCGCACGCACATTGCGTGTTGCTGTGTCTGGAAATACTACCGGAGCATTAGCAGGAGAGTGTCAAGTTAGACTGTGCCCTTGTAGAGCTCCAACAACAACAACAACAACAAGCACTTTTCAGACCCCACCAGCTTTCCACTTTCTACCATCTCTAAAAAACGAAGAAATACAAATGTACAAGAAAACATTCCAGGTTATAATCGGCGGCCACAGACGACAGTATGAGTGACTCACCCTAGTTTCCGCTTGTTTCCATGGACCCCAGATGAGGGCTGATGTCCCAGAGAGTCCAGGTCTACACCTCATTCAGTTGACAATAATGTTATAGATATACATGTATGTAACATGTATGTAGATAATACTGTATATACTGCACATACGTGCCTTCATACATACCACCCCCCCCCTCCCCACACACACACACACACACACACACACATACTGGTAATTGTACCTATGTGAGGACCTTGACTCAGACCCCATGAAGTGAGAGCCACCCTATCTGGAGGAGCAGGGAGCCTGCAAAAATATATTTCAGCACTAGGTGGTTCTCACGAGGCCAGAAGTCACCTCAACATCACGAAACACTCGTAAAAAAATATATTTTCACAGGACCGTGGGAGTGAGGACCACTTGGTTACTACTCGGTTACTAGGCCGATTTTAGATCACATGACTTTTTTCTTTTTTTTTCAGCGGATCTCCATTTTTAATTTATGCCGCTCAAACAGGGACTATGGCTTTTACTTAGTTGTCGACAAACCAATTTGCATGAGTTTAAATTAAACTGTTTAATGTAAAAGCACATTGTGGTGTATGAGTTTTAATTGACTTCTTTTGATAATGTATTTAAACTACCGAACTATTACAGATGCGTTAGCAATGTTGACATGAAATTATTTAGGTACGTATTTAGGTTACGTACGCGCACAAGCACAAAGATTATTTCAACAACGCCGAATGCAAATCTATTAAACTACTTATGTAATTAAGCAGTTTAATACCGTTAAGTCACTCGCAAAATAACTGATACCTGCTAAAAAAATATATTGACTTACCAATACGGCTGACTCACGTTAGCAAACTTCTTTTAGATCTTGCAGTGAAAATCTTTTAGAGCGGTAAACCGCAATAAAAAAAAAATTGCTCTACAGTATTCATAACTCCTGACGTCAGTTAACACGAGTTCGCTAGCACAAGGAAACTGGTTAATTATTTAGCTTACAGCAATCCTGGCCACGACCAATCAATTAAGTATGAATGAAATCAATAGACTACGAGAATGTTGGCCATATTAGTAAATTAGCAGAGGGGTTGATAACGCAAAAGCATTCATTATAATCAGAAACCGGTTTATTGCCAAGTTGCCTACGTTTTCACATAGGTCAATAAATTGTATTTGGTGCTGTTGGTGCAGACAAAAACAGTAGTTATATAAAGATAAAAATTGGTAGTGGATAAATGAGTGGTTCTCAACTGCCTTTTTGTGTGTATGTTGGTGTGCTTCCCAATTACTATTTGCAGTTACATGTAAAATGAAACCGATGTCCATTAGTCAAGAGAAATGTTAGATAGAAAATAGGATACAGTACAGTAGATAAGGAGTTATACAATGTAATGTGTAATACAATATCCTTAAAACACCTGTCTTCATTCAATTAATACATCATAGATATTAGGTGACTGAGGGAGCAATCAGACAGGCAGTTAGGTAGTCAGACATTCAGGTAATCAAGAGTCCAGATCAGTCAGGTGGTCATATCTGACCTGGAAGGTGAGCGGACAGCAAGCCTTGTATAGCTAGTACAAAGACGGTCAGGCTTCCGCACGTGATAGAACAATAAGAAATCTGTTATGTCCTCGAGGTGTGTAGGTCCTCGAGGGTGGGCAAATTGCAGCCGATCACTTTCTCAGCAGTGCGGATGATACGCTGCAGTCTGCTCTTGTCCTTGGCAGTGGCAGCAGCGTACCAGATGGTGATGGAGGAGGTGAGGATGGACTCAATGATGGCTGTGTAGAAGTGCACCATCATTGTCTTTGGCAGGTTGAATTTCTTCAGCTGCCGCAGGAATGACAAGAGCAGACTGCAGCGTATCAACCGAGCTGCTGAGAAGGTGATCGGCTGCAATGTATCTACCCTCGAGGACCTACACACCTGGTGATAAATCTTGCCTAGGGCGCCAAATGTGCTAGGACCGGCACTGCCTGTGTGGTTCTATGTTGGCCTGTGTGGTTCTGTCCTGGCCTGTGTGGTTCTGTCCTGGCCTGTGTGGTTCTGTTCTGGCCTGTGTGGCTGACTGTCCTGGCCTGTATGGTTCTGGCCTGTATGGTTCTGTTCTGGCCTGTGTGGCTGACTGTCCTGGCCTGTATGGTTCTGTTCTGGCCTGTGTGGTTCTGTTCTGGCCTGTATGGTTCTGTTCTGGCCTGTGTGGCTGACTGTCCTGGCCTGTGTGGTTCTGGCCTGTATGGTTCTGTTCTGGCCTGTGTGGCTGACTGTCCTGGCCTGTATGGTTCTGTTCTGGCCTGTGTGGCTGACTGTTCTGGCCTGTGTGGTTCTGTTCTGGCCTGCAGTCTGCTCTTGTCCTTGGCAGTGGCAGCAGCGTACCAGATGGTGATGGAAGAGGTGAGGATGGACTCAATGATGGCTGTGTAGAAGTGCACCATCATTGTCTTTGGCAGGTTGAATTTCTTCAGCTGCCAAAGGGTAGGCAGCTTCATGTGTCTACCCTCGAGGACCTACACACCTGGTGATTAATCTTGCCTAGGGCGCCAAATGTGCTAGGACCGGCACTGCCTGTGTGGTTCTATGTTGGCCTGTGTGGTTCTATGTTGGCCTGTGTGGTTCTGCCACTCAGAACCTAGTGGGGGAGGGTGTCAAATGTATCAAACTGCCACTTACCAACCTCTCCTAAGGCAACACAATATGCAGCCTTAGGTCTCCCAACTTTTATGACTGGCACAAATGTTTATCTGGTTATGTTAGGAGACTATTCAAAGTGGTTAATTAATCTATACCAAATACATTGCACGCAATTACATCATTGCATAGACTATGCAAGGCAAAGTTTGGCTGAATATCAGATAAAAAGTTTTGTCATAAGTCTGGAAAATCTCACGAACAAGCTAAAAGTAGTATTATATTTTTAAAAAATCCTAAATAGAATTTATTTACATATGTAAAAAAAATCTGAGTAAGCAATTCTCTGTCAAATTTCAGATCGCAGTCAGTGAGTGCAGAGCAGTGGGGGTGGGGGAGGGGTATCTGCTAATTGACTAAATGTATCGTTTTCAAACTGCCACTTCACAACCACTCTCTCAAGGCCACACAATGTGCAGCCTTATGTCTCCCAACTTTTATGACTGGCACACAACTGTTTATCTGTTTATGTTAGGAGACTATTGAAAGTGGGCAATTAATTAATCTATACCAAATAGATTTCATGCAATTACATCATTACATATACTATGCAATGCAAAGTTTGTCTGAATATCAGATAAAAAGTTTCGTCATAAGTCTGTAAAATCTCATGAACAAGCTAAAAGTAGTATTATTATTATTTTTAAATCCTATATAGAATTGATTTACATATGTAAAAAAAGAGTAAACTTGATAAGTCTGTCAAGATTTCAGATCGCATTCAGTGAGTGCTGAGAGCAGTGGGGGTGGGGGAGGGGTATCTGGATAAGAGCGTCTGCTAATTGACTAAATGTATCGTTTTTAAACTGCCACTTCACAACCACTCTCCCAAGGCCACACTATATGCAGCATAGCAATGCAAATGTCCGCACACATTGAATTATTTGACCTGATGCACATCATAATTAAACTAAAGCCGAATCCTGACATTTTCGCAAATTTAGAAATCTTGGCCAGACGTTTTTTAATGGTCCCAAAATGAGGACTTGTCCAGGAAAAATTGTTTTCAAAAATGTCAAGACAAATTCGCCATTGAACAAATTCGGCATTGAACTAGCAGCCCTTTTACTTTTTTTGCCCAAGCTCAAAAATAATATGTGAAACATTTAGTAACTGATATAGAAGTTAATCCAGGTCTATGTATTGCATTTGGGTTTCCCAAATGAAGCAAAAGCAGGTGGCCACATCCTTCCTCTCCCTTGGTCATGTGGTAAAACTTCTAGCCAATCAGAAAAATAGCCCTGATTCAGAAACCAATCAAAAAGGGCTGCAACTCAATGGGAAAATCCGAATGCAACACCAAGCCTGGCCTACAGGGGTGCACTAGAGCATAGAGCCTAAACACAGTTTTTGACGGCCTACCACATAGGTGAGGACTTTTGGTGATATTTGCAGAGATGGATGCCTATGGTCATAGGGTGTCAGTGTAAGAGTTTGAAGTGATTTGCTTGTGAGGACCAGCTAAAATGTCCTCACAAAGAAAAATGTCCTCACTTTAAAGGTCTGTTGTCAGGTTGTGGTCCTCACAAGTATAGGATTACAAACACACACACACATACACACACACCCACACACACATACACATACACACACACCCACACACACACACACACACACACACACACACCACACACACACACACACACACATACACACACACCCACACACACACACACATACACATACACATACACACACACCCACACACACATACACATACACACACACCCACACACACACACACATACACACACACCCACACACACACACACATACACATACACACACACCCACACACACACACACACACACATACACACACACCCACACACACACACACACACACACACACACACACACACATACACACACACACACACCCACACACACACACACACACACACGCACACACACACACACACAGTATGTATAGATTCCGTTTTGGCATGATCCTGTGGTGACCGAAGCCCCTGGCTGTGCCTCTGCTCTAGCTGATTAAAGATCTCCGTGACGACGAGATGGCCCACCGTGACACTGCGCTGGAACACGACGCCGAATCAGTGAGTTTGCACCGTGCACACGCCGCAAACGGAGCTACGTAACTCTCACCAACTCGAAAATGATTTGGAATTAACGCCGTTTTCAGCCCAGTGAGGTTGGTTTACGTGTTGTTGAGCTGTGCGATGTTAAGTCGTGAGGTTATTTTTCATTGGTGACTCTCTCTCGCTGTCCCTGCTCTAGGTACCGGGCTATTGGCTTCTAAAGAACGTCATACAGGCCGGATGCAAAGCAGCAATCTATGCTTCGGAGCGAATCTAGCTCATCCATTTCTACAAACCAGAGCTGTTATAACAGAACTTTCCCTCTCTGCCCAAAGTGAACAGAGCTTTGGGCAGTACAGAAGCACACGTCCATACCTCACCAGTTATGTTCAAGGGAAGGAGAAAGGAAGGCAGAAGGTCCCATTCAGGGTCTCCAAATCCCGTCTCTTCCTCCCTGCTGTCAGCGAACCTGATAGGACACACACATCCCAATGGGTTTGAATCCAAAGAATGTCTCGAAAGCAGAATGATTTCTGGGAGTTTGCCATGGTTGTCATGTCCGTGACATCGTTGCGTTTGTGTCATTGATTCAAGGATCGCAGTTCTTTTTAGACAAATATGTAAAGTATATGTAAAGTAACAATGCAAGACAGTAATAAACTGATGTTGGTTTTAGCTTTGAATCGTGGTGTTTTTGTGTAGCTTTACTTCTCTATACCCTCACTGCCCTTGGTATAGGAGGAGATATTGTGGGTTTCTGTTGAGCAGATTCGGGGAGGGTAGCGATGCTGTCGGAGGACCACAAGAGGGCAGTATAACAGCATCATCTGCTGTGATTGGGAAACAACAGGAGCACTGAGGCCTCAGACAAACTGCCTCAGTGGCTCAGTAGGCCACAGGGTTTATCTAGAAATGAAAAAGCTTGTCATAGCAGAGATGCCTGGCTGTGATGTTTGGAGACTCAATCTCGTGGTGGTGATGGTGGTGGTGGGGGGGGAGTGAGAGAGAGCAGGGAGGGGGGGTGAGAGAGAGATGCGGGGGGGTGAGAGAGAGATGCAGGGGGGGTGAGAGAGAGATGGTGGGCGTTCCTTGATGACCACACTGCACAACACATACGGAACAGGGACATGCAGGGACACACCTCTGCAGTAGGTGGCATTGGTAGCATTTAGGAGCGTGGTGGGACTGGTATGAACAGAGTGAGTTAGAGGGTGACAGGCATAGACAGAGAGGGGGTGAGACTGGCAGATGGTAGGTGAGACAGGCAGAGTGTGGGGAGGGGGTGAGACTGACAGACAGTAGGTGAGACAGGCAGGGTGTGGGGAGTGGGTGAGACTGACAGACAGTAGGTGAGACAGGCAGGGTGTGGGGGGGTGAGACTGACAGACAGTAGGTGAGACAGGCAGGGTGTGGGGAGGGGGTGAGACTGACAGACAGTAGGTGAGACAGGCAGGGTGTGGGGGGGTGAGACTGACAGACAGTAGGTGAGACAGGCAGGGTGTGGGGAGGGGGTGAGACTGGCAGACGGTAGGTGAGACAGGCAGGGTGTGAGGGGGGGGTGAGACTGACAGACAGTAGGTGAGACAGGCAGGGTGTGTGGGGGGGTGAGACTGACAGACAGTAGGTGAGACAGGCAGGGTGTGGGGAGGGGGTGAGACTGACAGACAGTAGGTGAGACAGGCAGGGTGTGGGGGGGTGAGACAGACAGTAGGTGAGACAGGCAGGGTGTCTGGAGGGGGTGAGACTGACAGACAGTAGGTGAGACAGGCAGGGGGTGGGGGGGTGAGACAGACAGTAGGTGAGACAGGCAGGGTGTCTGGAGGGGGTGAGACTGACAGACAGTAGGTGAGACAGGCAGGGTGTGGGGGGGTGAGACAGACAGTAGGTGAGACAGGCAGGGTGTGAGGGGGGGTGAGACTGACAGACAGTAGGTGAGACAGGCAGGGTGTGGGGGGGTGAGACAGACAGTAGGTGAGACAGGCAGGGTGTGAGGGGGGGTGAGACTGGCAGACAGTAGGTGAGACAGGCAGGGGTGAGGGGGGGTGAGACAGGGACCCAGCAGCTGGGCCTGGCTGCTCTAGATGGGCTACAGGGAGTCTGTCCTCGCCAGTGTTTCTCATGACCTCATCCCTGTGCCATCCGTTCCCAAGGTGCCCCGTCCCAGCGGGAAACAGCAGGGCTGAACTCCCAGGGAGCCAACACACACACACACACACACACATAGACACAGAGACACACTTCATGCATGGTCTTCCACACAACTATCTCATTCTATATCAACTATTTATTTTTCTTTCTGTCTCTTCTCTCTTTTTCTTTCTTTCTCTCTCTCTCTCTCTCTCTCTCTCTCTCTCTCTCTCTCTCTCTCTCTCTTACACACACTCTCTCACTCTCTTTCTGTCTGCATCTCTCTCTCTCTCTCTCTCTCTCTCTCTCTCTCTCTCTCTCTCTCTCTCTCACACACACTCTCTCTTTCTGTCTGCATCTCTCTCTCTCTCTCTCTCTCTCTCTCTCTCTCTCTCTCTCTCTCTCTCTCTCTCTCTCTCTCTCTCTCTCTCTGAGTATTGGTAACCTGATCCCTCTACTGTATACACTGTGTTGGGAGTGTGTGTTTGGGTTAGCTCTTCAGCAGAGAGACGAGGGGAGGTCTCTAACAGTCCACAGCCTGCTCCCGGAACGTGATGCAACCCTCGTTTCCAAACATGTAACTCCCAATCATCACTCTGTCACATCGTTCCCGCCAAAATGTTGGTTAGTCCTCTGAGACACGTTGTGAATGTGGGGTTACATAGGAGCAGCTGGAGGGGTGCTTATCGCTCCCTAACCGTTTCAAAGTGGAGTGAATTTGAAAAACTCGCCGTTGACATGGAACTGGTCTGGTCTATAAAAAGCCGTCTGGGAAAGTGAGGGCTCGTGGGAAATGTAAAATGTCAAAGCCAGTTATTCTCCTCAGTACTGGCAACAGTTGACCTATTAAATTTGCATTAGTGAAAGGGGAGCATTGAAATGTTTTAGCGATACACAACGGAGACTGTCATGCGTTGTGGTGAATAAACATGAAAGGAATATCGTTAAAACATCCCCACTCCCCGTTCCTAACGGAGAACAACCCCCTAGACTCACCCATCGGACCCTCAGCAGACACGTAATAATAATATGTTTTAATAATAATAAACATGGATCCTAGAGAAGGCTTTACTAGCGGTGATGGAGGCCCTCATCCGTACAATCATTAATACTTTCTCATTACCAGGACATCCCTTTCTCCCCCCCTCCCTCCCTCCCCCCCTCCCTCCCTCCCCCCCCTCCCTCCCTCCCTCCCCCAGCTCCCTCCCCTCCCTCCCTCCCTCCCTCCCCCAGCTCCCTCCCCTCCCTCTCCCTCCCTCCCTCTCCTTCCCTCCCTCCCTCCCTCCCTCTCCCTCCCTCCCTCCCTCCCTCCCTCCCTCCCTCCCTCCCTCCCTCCCTCGCCTCCCCCTTAGGTCAGCAGCAACATCTATCACTGAGGTCATTATGACCCACATCCCCCATTCAGTAGTGATTTAGAAGGGCCGGTCTGTTCGAAGAGGAAAAGCCCTGTTAAGAGTTTCCACAACCGCCACCTAGCCAGAAGGCTCGCCCACACCATACGCCCCTCATGTGATGGGAAGCTTGGCTGATAGTGTGCTGGAATGGATAACTGGTCCTATGCAAGGGTACAGTAAACACTGTCTACATTGTGTACAACTAATGGTCAGTCGAATAGTCATGCAGTTGATTTGCCAAGTGATGCCAACACATTAGATGTGACGTACAATTGGCGTAAGCATTTCAAATCCCCAAACCTCCCTGTTGTGACCACAGTCAACCTCCAAACACTCGACCCTGTCATTTCAGATGTAACTCGTGCGTCTTCAGACACTGTTGAACAGATTAGGGAACACACACTGCGTGTTTCACCTTCCTGTTTTCCTGTCACATGACCAAAAGCACTTCCTGTTTGATGATGCTATAAATGGCAGTGATGCATCGTGATATGTATGTTGCTGGGACAATGGACGAAGATGGTGTGTGTGGTTTTTGGGGGGGTACTTGTGCGTGCACGGGCATGTGTGTGTGTGAGAGAGACCTAGTGCGTCTGTGTGTGTGTGTGTGTGTGTAAATGATTGCTGTGAAAACACACACCACCAAAGTGTGGTGTGTTTTAACACAGTCTCAACTTCTCAGCTGTTCATCAGCAAACACAGGCCTGCTTATCTCCATCCATTGCATCCACTTTGGCTACATTCAAATGGGGCCGAGCTGGTTCATGCAGGAGACTCGGAGACCGTAGAGCCGTCAGTCAGCCCCAGAGTCTTATCACGTAGTCTTGACACTTGACAGGACCAGGGCGCTCTTTTTAACACCAGGAACTCTCCCGCGCTGCAACAGGGCTCCAGTGCCACTGCAGAAATGGGCATCACTTCATCCTAGTTACCTCCTCACAATAAAGTGCGTTAGAACTTCCTGCCTGAACAGGAAGTTCTAACGCACAATATTCAGGCTTGTTTCTTTGCCCCCTTGATGTAATGATCCTAACTATAATCCAAGACTGACTCAATGGCTATTTGCAAACGCCGTCAAAT
>CM042862.1:20145940-20148440 GCA_023658055.1 Thaleichthys pacificus | reverse complement strand
GTTCTGCTCCGGTCGTCCAGGCACGGCGAGGAGAGGAGCCTCTGAGCCCGCCGACACGCACCCCAAATCGGGCTCGTCTCGCCGGGAGCTCCTGGACGACTACTACGAGCGCTGGGTACGTCTCTCTCCCCACGTGGTGGGCCACAGCAAAGCCAACGTGGCCAAGCTGGTGGGCGACCTGGTGAGAGCAGGACGCACCGACGTCGCCCCAGAATCCTCTCTGGCGTTTCGCGGAGACTTCCTCCAAGTAAGTCGTGTTGAATTTCTTAGGCCCAGTTTTCCCAGACAGGGGTTAAGCCTAGTTCATTGAAGATCTCTATTGGAAAGGTTTTTAGGCTAAGACTAGGATATCTAGATCTCTGGGATACGTGTATCCGTCGGGAATTTCCATAACGACAGCAGTGTCAACAATGAAACTGCACCGTAAACACATCAGTCTGATTTTTCGAATGAAGTGTCAAAAAAGACGCCTGCTTCTTGGATATGTATGTCGGCGCTCACGGAAATCCTCTGCCGTGCGTTTCCAGGTGGGCAGCTCGTACGAGGAGCACAAGGTGGGCTCCCCAGACGGCTTCGACATCCTGGTTCCTCTGAGGCTGCCCCGGGGCCTCCGACTGGAGCCCAGGGTCACCTGGGGACGGGAGCGGAGGGAGAGGAGGGGGAGAGGCAGGGGGAGGAGAGGAGGAAGGAGGAAGGGGAGAGGCAGGGGGAGGAGAGGAGGAAGGAGAGGAGGGAGGGAGAGGAGGGGCAAGAGAGGAGGAAGGAGAGCAAGGGGAAGGAGAGGAGGGAGGAGGAGGGGGAGAGGCAGGGGGAGGAGAGGAGGAAGGAGAGGAGGGAGGGAGGGGAGAGGGAGGAGAGCAGGAAAAAGGGCAGAAGCAAAGGGAAGGAGAGGAGGGAGAGTAAGGGGGAAGAGGGAAGGGTGGACAAAGGGAAGGGAAACAAGGAAGACAAGGGGAGGGTTAGCATAAAGGACAAGAGGGAGAGAGGGTGTGGAAAGAAAGGGAATAGTTTGGTGGAGGAGAAGGGCGAGGAAAGGGTGGAGGAGAAGGGGGAGGAAAGGGTGGAGGAGAGAGGGGAGAGGAGCAGGGAGGAGGAGAGAGGGAAGAGGAGCAGGGAGGAGGAGAGAGGGAAGAGGAGCAGGGAGGAGGAGAGAGGGGAGAGGAGCAGGGAGGAGGAGAGAGGGGAGAGGAGCAGGGAGGAGCATGATGGCTCGGTGCCTCGCTACAGCCTGGAAGCCCCTCGGCGCGACGAGTGGGTGCGCAAGAACCGCCCCTTCGCCGACACGTTCCTACGGTTACACCCTCGGGGCTCGCCGCCGAGCTCCTCCTCCGCCGGGTCGGGTGGCGGTGCCACGGGGGGCGGAGCCTACCGACTGACCCCGGAGTCCGTCGTCCGCTGGTTCTACCCGGCGGTCCAGCGTTGCCTGGCGACCGTGCGCTACCAGTACGAGCAGCGCTGCACGCTGAGCCTCACGTTCGCCGAGGACCGCCTCCAGCTCCGCCTCACGCCGCGCTCCGACTACGTCTGCTGCCACATCTCCATGGCGATACGCCTGCTGCCCGCCCTCCCCCTCGGCGACGGACTCTTCCTGGTTCCCGCCGAGTCGACACCGACCCTCGACCTCTCGCCGTCCGAGGCCAGAGGTCAGAGGGACTTGTGGACGCTGTATTTCCCCCGGCAGGAGCAGAAGCTCCTGGGCTGGCTGAGAGGACGCGTCCCCCAGGGCTCCTGTCACCTCCGCTGTCTCCAGCTGGTCAAGGCCATCCGGGACCTGGGGGGCCGGGCCCTGGACAGCCAGGGCGGGGCCCTCTGGAGGTCGGTGCTCTCCTCCTACGCCTTGAAAACCGCCTGGCTGCGCCTGCTCCTCGCCACCCCCCCGGAGGCCTGGGAGGAGCGCCACCTGGTGGCCAGGGTGGAAGACCTCCTCCGGGGCCTGAGGGAGAGTCTCCAGGAGGGCAGCCTCCAGCATCTCTTCCTGGGGGGCGAGGGCTCCGCCGGCGGGCTCCCAGACTCCGTGGTCCTCCCCAGGCTGGTGAAGGAGGCGGCCGCGATGGGGGGCGGCCTGCGGGGGAACCTGTGGGCCGGGGTGCCCCCGGGGGCTCTGGAGCTGGTGGCGGGGAGGCTGGCTTACGCGTGGAGCCACCTCCACCGGCTGATCCGGCTGGGACGGCCCCAGAGGAGCAGCCTGGGTCTGGGGAGAGGGGACCCACGCGCACTGCCAGCACCTGGAGGCTGACTGACCAGCAGGGGATTCAAATCAACCAAATCATTCATCCGGATGCTTCGTGCATTTTGCACCACGACACCCAAATCCTCATGACGGTTATTTTAGTGTCACGGAGATGAAGAGGGATTTGTCCAATAGGATACCAGGGAACAGGGGAAGTGAAATGCTGACGTGTCCGATTATTTTCCCAAAAAATGCTTGAAATGAAGTTTACTGCACGATGTAGGTCTCGAGTTTATAGAAACACAAAATAATGTACACGTTTCAACTTCG
>CM042862.1:20123440-20135940 GCA_023658055.1 Thaleichthys pacificus | reverse complement strand
CCTGGCCCTCACCAGGGGCTGCTGGCCCGGCTGTCAGACTGCCTGCTGTGCCGCTGGTCCTGCCGGGCCTGTGTGCTCTGGTGCTGGGAGTGCTCCTGCTGTGCCCCCAGCGACGAGGAGGTGGAGAATCCTGGGGCCCTTCCCTGCTCAGACCCCGGTCCTGGCTGTGAGTCACACACACACACACACTCTCTCACGGTGCACGCATACACACACTCGCTGTGCACGCACACACACACATCCAAAGTGCTTGCACGTGGACACACACACACTGCACACACACACACACTCTCACGGTGACAGCATACACACACTCGCTGTGCACGCACACACACACATCCAAAGTGCTTGCACGTGGACACACACACACTGACACACACACACACACTCTCGCGGTGCACGCATAAACACACTCGCTGTACACGCACACACACACACGTTCAAAGTGCTTGCACGTGGACACACACACACACGGACACATGCACACCGACACGCGTTATAGTGAATGCACATGGACCAACACATACAAACCCAAACATGCAGTTTACTACATGAACAGAGGTCTACAGTGAATCCCTATACACACTGTGCTAGCATGGCATCTGTCTCCTGAGTTTGGCTAATGGCCATATTATTGTATTGTATTTCAATAGGGTGTGTGTGTGTGTTGGGGTGTGTGTGTTGGGGTGTGTGTGTGTGTGTGATCATGCTAATATGTACACAGCTGAAGATATCTGGTGGTCTCAAACACACCAAGTCAGAGACAGTAAATGAGACGTGCGAGGTACGGATTGATGTTGTTGCCGTGGAAATGAACAGTGATCATTACCGTCGTCCTGATCTTTATCTGCTCTCTATGCGCAAGACTGATAGTGACATCGTTAGGAACAAGGCTTACCAAGAACAAATGAAGATCCTGAAAGAAAGACAGACAGACAGACAGAACGACCTCGTTTGGAGTGATTACCAGTTCTGTCAGTCACACCTGTTGTCTTGAGGAATGGTACAGCCCACTGTGGGTCTCCCAGGTGATGTCACCAGTCAGGGTGAGCTCATTCTGCCATCTGGAGGGGAGTGAGAGGCCTGGCTGAAGCGTGGAGTTGCTGATTAAGACAAACATGTTTTTTCCTGGCAGCGTCTGCGATCGCCACAAGCACACCCACACCCACAGGAATGAAAACATACATGTAGGTCTGCATGAACGCTGACACACACACACGCATGACGAACACACAGACACGTTTAGGAAAGCGAACACAGGCACACACAGAGCATCTCTCTCGGAAGGTGTAATGACATCATTTGAGAGATAAACCACATGTCAGCGTTCCCCTGATCAACTGTCAACAGAGCTCAGCCTTGAATCTGTCCACGGGTCTGGAAATGACCATCACATCCTTCAATCGAAGACACAGGATGTGAAAGTTTCTTTTTCGGAATTCTTTCTCTTTCCTCTCTCTTTCTCTCTCTGTATCGACCTCTCTAACACACACACACACACACACACACACACACACACACACACACACACACACAGTCATATTCCCTCAGTCCTCCTCTCCCTCCAGCCTAAAGTCCGGCAGCTCACCCTCAACCCCCTTCCTGTCTCCTCAAGCCATGTGTTTCAGATTGCCTCGTTGCCTTGACGACTATCTCCATGCAAGCTGTCGTCATGGACACAAAGGGTCCTTGATGATCCCCATGGGATAACTGGGAAAGAGGCATCCGGGACGGAGTCCTGAACAGAATTGTTGAACCGCAGGAGGGGAAAGGAACACGTCAAATCAAACGGCGAGGGCAGGTTCTGCTCTGTGTTGGCCAGGGATAATATTATTAGAATAATATGATATAATCAAGTCATGTCAAACAAAGCCTGGAGTTGGATTTGGGGTTTGCTTGTGTAAAGATGTATGCGTGTGTGGTTGGGTGTGTGTGTGTGTGGTTGTGTGTGTGTGTGTGTGTGTGGTTGGGTGTGTGTGTGTGTGTGTGGTTGGGTGTGTGTGTGTAGTCATTTGTCGATGATCAAACCCCAAAACAACGCTGGATTTGTCAGTGTGGATGTTTTCACGAGCTCCATGACTCACTGGTTTGATGGGAGCTGTGTTGCCTGTTCCTACCCACTGATGACAGATCTCTTCAGTGCTCATGGGCTCAACATGGCACCGTTTCTCTTGTCACTTCACAGGCTGGTTTATCTTAAGCCGTCTCAATTTACACTCGTGGTTATGTTGCCATTGCATTGACAATGTTTGAGACTACAGTCTGAGGGTAAATACACGATTAACAGCATTTAAGTTAAAGGAACAGTGTTTCCCCATTTGAAAGGGACTTTTGCTATAACTGTCTGCTGACTTACCTGCACATCTTTATGTACAGTTTAACTCTCTGTTCACTCATCATGGCCCATCTTTTATTAAGACATTGAGGTAGATGACCTCTCTCTCTCTCTCTCTCTCTCTCTCCTCTCTCTCTCTCTCTCCCCTCTCTCTCCCCTCTCTCTCTCCTCTCTCTCCTCTCTCTCTCTCCTCTCTCTCTCTCTCTCTCTCTCTCTCTCCCTCTCCCTCTCCCTCTCCCTCTCCCTCTCCCTCTCCCTCTCCCTCTCCCTGTCTCTCTCTCTCCCTCTCTCCCTCTCTCCCTCCTCTCCCTCTCTCCTCTCCCTCTCTCCCTCTCTCTCCCTGTCTCTCCTCTCCCTCTCTCCTCTCTCCCTCTCCACTCTCTCTCTCCCTCTCCCTCTCCCTCTCCTCTCTCTCTCTCTCTCTCTCCTCCATCACAGGTAAACCAGTGTAATGACGAGAAGGAAGTTGACTCTGTGGGGCCGCCGGTGGTCGCCTCGGCGACCCCGCCTGACGCCACGGCGACCCCGCCTGACGCCACGGCGCCACCGCCTGACACCAGCGCTCCCACTCGCAGGTTTTCCAGCTCCGAGATATCCCGCTCCACCTTCAGCCTGGTGCGACAGCTCTCCAGTGAGTGACTTCCCCCCGAATCACAGAGTCACAGAGTCATTCTAACATACGCAGAGTCACAGAGTCATTCTAACATACGCAGAGTCACAGAGTCATTCTAACATACGCAGAGTCACAGAGTCATTCTAACATACGCAGAGTCACTGAATCATACTGATATACGACTGAATCCATTCATCATTAAATCAATGAAGCATTCAACTGCTGGATCAATGCCTCATCTCTCCTCCTCCCTCCTCCCTCCTCCCTCCTCCCTCCTCGCTCTTCCTCTTCCCTCCTCCCTCCTCCCTCCTCCCTCCTCCCTCCTCCCTCTTCCCTCCTCCCTCCTCCTCTCCCTCCTCCCTCCTCCCTCCTCCTCCCTCTTCCCTCCTCCCTCCTCCCTCCTCCCTCCTCCTCCTCCCTCCTTCCTCCCCTCCCTCCTCCCTCCTCCGTCCTCCCTCCTCCTCCCTCCCTCCTCCCTCCTCCCTCTCTCCCTCTCCCCTCCTCCCTCCTCTCTCCTCCCTCCCTCCTTTCTCCTCCCTCCTCCCTCCTCGTAGTTCTTGATGCCCGACGGCCCAGCTTCTCCGCTGGTTGACGTGAAGCCCATTGAATTCTGGGCCATGGGCCCCAGGAAGGAGGTCATCCAGCCTCTGAGACGACCCCAGACACCGTCTGACGACTACTTCCGGAAACTGGAGCCCCGACTCTACTCCCTGGACTCATCTGGGGACGATGTGGACTCTCTGACCGATGATGAGATTCCTGCTCCGCTACCAACTGGGCATGCTCCACTTCAGCACACAGTACGGAATCCAGAACGCATTGTTATTGTTTACTATTTAGTAGTAGACTGTTTGCACAACTGCATGTGGTCCAAAAACTACACTGACACTTGGCCCCGTTGTAAAACCTTTTAGTGAAAGGCCTTTCTCTGGGTACCTTGATAGATTTGTAGTTTCAAACAATCAAGTGCAGTCCCACCAAAAGTCAAAATTAAGGAACATTGAACGATGGTCAGGATGACACAGGAATTGTATCGGTCCCCTCATCCTCTGCCATCCCTCAATTCCTTCCCTCAACTCCATCCCCCCCTCATCTCCTCCCCACCATCCCCCATCTCCTCCCCCTCATCTCCTCCCCACCCACCCCCCCATCTCCTCCCACCCCTCATCTCACTCCTCCCCCCATCCCCATCTCTCCCCCTCATCTCCTCCCACCCCCCATTCTCCTCCCCCATCTCCTCCCACCCCTCATCTCCTCCCCCACTCCCCCCCCCATCATCTCCTCCCCCTCATCTCCTCCCCACCCCCCATCTCATCTCCCCCCCCCATCACCCCCCCAGATACGACCTCATCAACGGCCACCTGGGTGTGCGCGTGATCGAGGCCCGCGACCTGCCGCCCCCGGTGACCTGCGACGGCGCCCGGCAGGACATGGCCCACTCCAACCCCTACGTGAAGATGAGCCTCCTGCCCGACCACAAGAACTCCCGGCAGACGGGGGTGAAGAGGAAGACCCAGAACCCTGTGTTTCGAGGAGCGCTTCACCTTCGACCTGCCGTTCCTGGAGGCCCAGAGGCGCACGCTGCTGCTGTCGGTGGTCGACTTTGACAAGTTCTCCCGCCACTGCGTCATCGGGAAGGTGGCGCTGCAGCTTAACGAAGTGGACCTGGTTAAGGGGGGGCACTGGTGGAAGGCCCTGGTGCCCAGCTCCCAGGTAGGAGGGAGGGGGGGTTGGGGGGTTCAGGGTTTTGGGGCGGAGGTGTGGTACTACCAGGGACGTAGGTTTGTGTGGCGGGGGCTGGGGTGTAGGGCAAACCAGGGGTGTAGGTTTGTTTTCAAATGTGGGTGGGACAGTTTTTCTCAATAACTGAGACTGTTAAATATATCTTTTTTTATAATAAGTTGGGGGGCTGATATGGCGTTTTAAAAAGTATGTCAAATGAAACCTATGGCCTGCACAACATCCACTTCAAACGAGAAAAAAAAAACGCGATGTTTGATCGAGCCCTCAGAAACCAAGACCTCGTTAAGAACAAAGCATGACCCCCCGATGACCCCTCAGACAAATCTCCTTGTCACGTAGATCGCGTTATTCTTAACAACCAGCGCGACAACGTCATTCCAGCTGCCTGTCTGTTATCTGACAGAGGCGAGTAAAACACACACCGTCACCATGACGCTCTGGATAAGAGCGTCTGCTAAATGACTAAATGGTAAAGAAATGGCGAGAAGAGAGAGAGAGAAGTTGTGGCACGGTCGTTTAAATCTAACTCCATCACGTTACACTCTACCACATTAGCCTGCTAATTGGGGACTTAGTGATCGAGTCGAGTCGAGTAGCTTGTCGCTGTGTCAGCTGTTCCACGGTCCCTCATCACGAGTAACTAAACGCTCCTGGGCTTATCGGCCCTCCTCCCATGCCCTCCCAGCTGTGTTAGCCACACATTAGCATGCCGCTAGCAGACTGAGGCACACGCACAGACCGCGCACAGACCGTGACTAGCGCCCAGGGATCCGCTCCGTGTGGGAGCTAAAAGCCGCTGCACAGCTGCTGGGCTCGGCGGGAGGCCAATGGTGTCAGTGACAGACCGCTGTACGAGTTGGTCACCATTTGCCTGTCTCTTTTCCGGCAATTTCTGCTTTTGCTTGAACTCCCTTGTCTGTGCTGCTCTCCCCCCCCCCCTCTACCTCTCCTAACCCCTCTCTAACCCCTCTCTCTACCCCCCCCCCCCCACACACACACACTCTCTGACAGAACGAGGTGGAGCTGGGTGAGCTGCTGCTGTCTCTGAACTACCTGCCCAGCGCCGGCAGGCTCAACGTGGACATCATACGAGCCAAGCAGCTGCTTCAGACGGACATGTGTCAGGGCTCAGGTACGACGCAGGTCCTCCAAAACTCCCCCTCCCCCCTCTACAGCCCCTCTGCCAGGTTACCAGACCTCCACACCCCTCTACAGCCCCTCTAGCAGGTTACCAGACCTCCACACCCCTCTACAGCCCCTCTAGCAGGTTACCAGACCTCCACACCCCTCTACAGCCCCTCTAGCAGGTTACCAGACCTCCACACCCCTCTACACCCCCTCTAGCAGGTTACCAGACCTCCACACCCCTCTACACCCCCTCTAGCAGGTTACCAGACCTCCACACCCCTCTACACCCCCTCTAGCAGGTTACCAGACCTCCACACCCCTCTACACCTCCTCTACACCCCCTCTAGCAGGTTACCAGACCTCCACACCCCTCTACACCCCCTCTAGCAGGTTACCAGACCTCCACACCCCTCTACACCTCCTCTGCCACCCCCTCTGCCAGGTTACCAGACCTCTACTCCCCCACCCGCCATCTGGAATCCCACACTGTGGAAGACACTATTGACTGTCCCACTGTTGAGAGCTTGGTTCGCTACCACTAAGGGTGGAAGTATTTAGCATATTGTTTGGTACATGGGTAATTGATAAGATTTAAGACCCCCCTCTCCCCCCCACACTCCACCACCCCCCCTCCCTTTTCCTTCCCCTCCCCCCTTCCCCCCTCTTCCTCCCTCCCTCCCCCTCCCCCCTCTCCTCCTCCCCCCTCCCCCCTCCCCCTCCCCCTCCCCCCCTCCTCTCTCCTCCTTCTCCTCCTCTCCTCCTCCTCTCCTCCTCTCCTCCTCCTCCTCTCCTCCCCCCTCCCCCCCTCCCCTCCCTCTTCCTCCCCCCCTCCCCCCCTCCCCCCAGACCCCTTTGTGAAGGTCCAGCTGGTGACCGGCCTGAAGCTGTCCAAGACTAAGAAGACGTCGTGCATGCGAGGCACCATTGACCCCTTCTACAACGAGTCCTTCAGCTTCCGTGTCCCCCAAGAGGACCTCAGCGAGGTCAGGCCTCGTCTTCACAGGTATGGGCGCCCCAGGGTCAGGGGTCAGGGGTCAGGGGAAGTTGGTGATTAACAATTAAACTACAATGAAACATGAAACTGGCAATTTTGACTTGAGGTTGCAAGCATCCAACCCAAAATATCCCACCCCCCCCCCTTCAAAGCTCCTACCCCCAAACACATGAATGCACTGCCTGACTGCAGCAACGAGGGCAGGGGCAGAATACGCGCAGGTATGTTCAATAGCCAAGTAGCCCGTCCAATCATTGCATTCAGTTAGAATGTGACACCGTGACTAATTGTTTTTTTTAATGTATTTCTGACCTGACAGAAAAAAAAGAGACACATATACTGAGCCTTTAGAGCATCTCATCACTTCCATGAATCTCACTTTCTCTGCTTCTCTCCCCCTTCCTCTATACCTATACAACTGTCTCTCTCTCTCTGTCTCTCTCTCTCTCTCTCTCTCTCTCTCTCTCTCTCTCTCTGTCTCTCTCTCTCTCTCTCTCTCTCTCTGACTCTCTCTCTCTCTCTCTCTCTCTGACTCTCTCTCTCTCTGTCTCTCTCTCTGTCTCTCTCTCTCTCTCTCTCTCTCTGTCTCTCTCTCTCTCTCTCTGACTCTCTCTCTCTGTCTCTCTCTGTCTCTCTCTGTCTCACTCTCTCTCTCTCTCTCTCTCTCTCTCTCTCTCTCTCTCTCTCTCTGACTCTCTCTGTCTCTGTCTCTCTCTGTCTCTCTCTGTCTCACTCTCTCTCTCTCTCTCTCTCTCTCTGACTCTCTCTGTCTCTGTCTCTCTCTGTCTCTCTCTGTCTCACTCTCTCTCTCTCTGACTCTCTCTCTGTCTCTCTCTCGGTCTCTGTCTCTCTCTCTCTCTCTCTCTCTCTCTCTCTCTCTCTCTCTCTCTCTCTCTGTCTCTCTCTCTCCGTCTCTCTCTCTCCGTCTCCCCCTCTCTGTCTCACACACACACTCTCTCTAATGACCTGGTCTGACTCATTGCTGTGCTATTCACTAATTGGGGGCCAACAAGTCAGCACATCTATTTCCATAACACTTCAAACCTTCCTGAGAGAGGAGAGCGGGACAGGCTGAGGCGGAGAGAGAGCGAGGGGGCGGCAGGGTTAAGCCCTGAGAGG
Source organism: Thaleichthys pacificus (assembly GCA_023658055.1). Classification (NCBI taxonomy): domain Eukaryota; kingdom Metazoa; phylum Chordata; class Actinopteri; order Osmeriformes; family Osmeridae; genus Thaleichthys; species Thaleichthys pacificus. The sequence continues at coordinate 20,128,008 of CM042862.1, read as the reverse complement.
GTGTGCGAGAGTAGAGCAGAGATTCATCCGGAAGGGACAGTGACAGCTACTCGAACACTGACAATTACACTAATTGCCACACGGCCTGTTGCTGGGGCATTGAGGGTTGAGCTGGGCTCAAATGCCTGCCGAATGTATTCGATGCCACGTTGGAGCCCGAATGGAAACATGGCATCCTTTTGGGTTGCCGTGTTTCAATTGAAGCAGCTTTCTAGGTTTACTTAGCTGGATTACACGAGTGAGTCAGCCGTGCAGGGAAGAGATATGATGCTGTAAACTCTTTTTAACCATGCTGCTCCATATCCGCAGGCTTTTCATTTGTGTTTCCCTTTTTCTTTCATTCTCAAAGCCTATGAGCTTCAGCTCTTAAGTAATGGCTCCCATTTGTCTTTCTTTTTAACTCCACTTCCTGCTTCACTCCTCTTTCTCAAATTCTCCTTTCTGACTCTCTTTTTCCTTGCTCTCTTTTTCCTTGCTCTCCCTCTCTCTCTCATTTGCTCTCTGTCTCTTTCCCTTTAAAATGTTGAATGAAAACAGACCTCTGCTTCAGTGCTATATCTGTCTCTTATCAGACTCATGCTCTCCTCCTCTTCTCCTCCTCCTCCTCTCCTCCTCTCCTCCTCCTTCTCCTCCTCTCCTCCTTCTCTTCTCCTCTCCTCCTCCTCTCCTCCTCCTCTTCTCCTCTCCTCCTCCTCTCCTCCTCCCTTCTCCTCTCCTCCTCCTCCTCCTCCTCTTCTCCTCCTCCTCCTCTCCTCTCCTCCTTCTCCTCTCCTCCTCTCCTCCTCCTCCTCTCCTCCTCTCCTCCTCCTCCTCTCCTCCTTCTCCTCCTTCTCCTCCTCTCCTCCTCTCCTCCTCCTCCTCTCCTCCTCCTCTCCTCCTCTCCTCCTCTCCTCCTCCTCCTCTCCTCCTTCTCCTCTTCTCCTCTCCTCCTCCATGATGACGATGACGATGACGAGGACGATAATGATGATGTCTGTTATCCATCACCCAGACTGTGCACCCTAAGAAGTCTCTCTATTATCAGCAGCACAAGACACATTTTAGAGCAGATCAATGTGTGTCTAGGACCGCTCTACTCAGACCTTCAGATTAGGTATTGATTGTGTCGGGAGGCAACATGAGAAGAAGTGGGTGGATTTGATGCTTGAAGTGAGTCCTGAGAGAGAGAGAGAGAGAGAGAGAGAGAGAGAGAGAGAGAGAGAGAGAGAGAGAGAGAGAGAGAGAGAGAGAGAGTAGACAGAGAGAGAGAGACATAGAGAGAGAGCGAGAGAGAGAGAGAGAGAGAGAGAGACAGAGAGACAGAGAGCGAGACAATGATTCAAGTCGGATCGATGTTTCGCCTTAAAAACACTAACCTGGTCCCATGGTCCCTCGTCTTGTTCTCTGAACACAAACATGATTTTGTGGAAGTGTGCACGTGTGCACCCAGACACACACACTCAGAGACACACACACACACTCAGAGACACACACACACACTCAGAGACACACACGCACTCAGAGACACACACACACACTCAGAGACACACACGCACACACACTCAGAGACACACACACCCACTCAAAGACACACACACACACACTCAGAGACACACACACACACACTCAGAGGACACGCGCACACACACTCATAGACACACACACACACACTCAGAGACACACACACCCACTCAAAGACACACACACACACACTCAGAGACACACACACACACACTCAGAGACACGCGCACACACACTCATAGACACACACACACACACTCATAGACACACACACTTCAGACAGTCAGAGCTGAAATGTTTCATGTGTTCCCCGGGGTCGGTCAGTGTCCCCTCTCTCTGCTTCCATGATGCACGGATGCACTGCAGAGTGAGTCACACACACATCAAAACATGACTGAGAAACACGCCTGAGTACAGACACGGGTTAGAGAAGTACACGGGTTGAAGTACACATACTGTATACAGGTTATAGAATGACATATATATGCAGGTAAAAAAAGTACACTTAGTCATGTTGTAGAAGTACATGGGTTAGAGAAGTACATATGTGCAGGTTAAATAAGTACACATATACAGGTCATAGAAGATTACATTACAGCGACCAGAACAGAGCCAGACCAGGAGATCAGGGAGAGAGAGGGAGAGAGAGAGAGAGAGAGAGAGAGAGAGAGAGAGAGAGAGACAGAGAGAGAGACAGAGAGAGAGAGAGAGAGAGAGAGAGAGAGACAGAGAGAGAGACAGAGAGAGAGAGAGAAGAGAGAGAGAGAGAGAGAGAGAGAGAGAGAGAGAGAGGAGAGAGAGAGAGAGAGAGAGAGAGAGAGAGAGAGAGAGAAGATGAATGACACAGAGAGCTGTCTGGTCGTGATGTCTTCAAACCAATGCAAATCATAAAGCCTTGGTTGCATCCCTTACCTACAGTACCAGTCTCTCCTCAACCACTCCCAAGGGCATGCTGACAAGAGATACCTGCTGTGATCTGACCTGCTGACAAGAGATACCTGCTGTGATCTGACCTGCTGGCAAGAGATACCTGCTGTGATCTGACCTGCTTTGGAATATCATGAGAAACGCATTCCACTTCAATGTTAAGAATATATTGAGGTTTTTTCTTTATGTCATTGACAAAACATAGAAAAGCTGCTCTGCTTTATCTCCATACAACTTGCAAATACGCTTACAAGTGTATAATCCTCCAGTCATGTATGTTACTTGACGCACTGGCACGACACGCTAAGGTGCTGTCATGAAAATGTCGGCGTGATCCACAGCCGTGCGTATTCAGATCATGATGAGGGATTTCTGGTTCGAGAGGAAGCCGTTCTCTTTTAAGTCGGGCACTTGACCGGACCGCAAGGTGAAGGGTCCTCGGCTCGTCACAGCGGGGATAAACCCAGGGCTCGAGGGCTTGCCGTTGCTTAGCAACAGCACGCCTGTCCCTCCCTTGTTCTCTCCCTGTCTTTGATCGGCCAAAAAGTGAGATAGTTGTCTCATTGTTTCATGTTGAATCTTTACGCTAATTTCTTTTGATGGAATAGGCTAAATATGAAATGTCAGTGCTGCGGTTGAGGAGATTGAACTATATTGGTTTGATCGAACACGCTTTCACTGGTTTCAATAAAGCATTTCACCCCCTAACCCACCTCCTCTCTCCTTCTCCCCCTCCCTCCATCCCTCCCTCCCTCTCTGATCCTCACCCCTCTCCCTCCCTCCCTCCCTCCCTGCCTCCCTCCCTCCCTCTCTGATCCTCACCCCTCTCCCTCTCCCTGTAGTCTACGGCCACAACATGAAGAGCAGCAACGACTTTGTGGGCCGCATCGTGATTGGTCAGTTCTCCACGGGCCCACCGGAGACCTCCCACTGCGTCACCTGCTGGCCTCCCAGCGGACAGCGGTGGAGCAGTGGCACAGCCTGCGGTCCCGCGCCGAGTGTGACCGCGTCTCTCCCGCCTCTCTGGAGGTCACATGATCCCTCCCCGGGGTCACGTGACCCCTCCCCAGGGTCAGGGTGGGGCACAGGACAGAGGAGGTCGGGTGTTTATCAGGGAGAAAGAGGCTGGGGGACATCCTTTTTAGGAATTTCTTGGGTGTGTTGTTGATCAAGCTGAGAGAGAGAGAGAGAGAGAGAGAGAGAGAGAGAGAGAGAGAGAGAGAGAGAGAGAGAGAGAGAGGAGAGAGAGAGAGAGAGAGAGAGAGAGAGAGAGAGAGAGGAGAGAGAGAGAGAGAGAGAGGTTTACATTTCATAGGCTAGCCAGATCAAAAATCGGTTGGCGGACATTTTACGACGAGGAAATGCTCTTTAGTCGGTTCCTCAAAATGGCGGCCTTCCTTTCATCCTCTGTGTTGATCTCCCAAGCCACTAGAACTGGACAGAGAGTGACTCTAAGAAGCTGAGAAGGCGAGCTAGTGTTTTTCCCCACACCGGCAGTTGAGAAAAGGTCTTTGGACCCTTTGGCAACCCTTTCCTTTCCTTTATCACATTGATATGATCCTTCAGGAGTCAGCCATCACCTCAAGTGGAACCCCTAACATTCTGCTGCTGATAAACACATACTGACATTTACTTACCAGGTTTTGAAATAACCAACAGACTGACTGATTGGTTATTGAGTGAATGTTTGGTTGGTGGTTGGTTGATTAGAGTAATTGGTTAGTTTACTGGTTTGTTGATTGGTTGATCAGAGTAATAGGTTAGTTTGTGAATGGATGGTTTGATTTTTTTTTTGGTGTACTGGTTTACAGTTGTGTCTGGGGTAAGTGAGAGGTTGAGCAAACATGCTAAACATGCTAAACAGTTACCTTGTCATTGGATGTGCTCAGTCATTGATATAATCCACACGGAACTTGAGGTCGATGTGTCGCTTCGACCTCTCGGGTGAACAGATGTTTGTTTTGCCTATCTGTGCGGCACGGAGGTGCGCTGAAGTGCACGACTTCAGTTCTGGAGAGTCTTCATAACATTCCTCCAAGTTTATTCTTGGACCAGTTCCAACCTGAGTCACTTTATCAACTGACAAACAACTTTGAACGAACAGTGGCCCCCTCAAGTTGGAGTAGTGTTGCGTCAGAAAC
>CM042862.1:20113440-20118440 GCA_023658055.1 Thaleichthys pacificus | reverse complement strand
CCACGGTATGACAACCACGGTATGACAACCACGGTATGACAACCACGGTATGACAACCACAGTATGACAACCACGGTATGACAACCACGGTATGACAACCACGGTACGACACAGGAACACAGCACAGGTATTTGAACTCTGGCTGCCGCATATAACAAACAGAAAACCACTGCCATAGATGTGATTCTTTGAATTGTTATATAATTGTCATATTCGAATGAATATGATGCCGATTTAGAGAATTTGAACTGTGAATATGGTGGTCAACAATGGACAATTGGTGTACACTGTACAGTGCCGATGTGGGTGGGAATATTTCTTATTTAAGAAAGGCTAGTTTCTTCAGCTTGCTACGTCTTATTTCGAATACAACTTCAGGGGAAGGCGAATTTGCCCGTTAATCTCCATGGGAACCCATTTCAATATGTCTGAAAACTGTTTCGATGTGTCTGAAGATCCATAACAGCAAACGTATCCCATCGGTGGCTGGTCTGGATTGAGCCTGAATCCCAAACGAATCGAAACGATGTGTCGCTGTGACTGAGGTCTAGTTCCCTGTTTTACAGGGTCAGTTGGCTGTCGTTACCGGTCTGCATGATTGACTCGGGTTTGTGTAACTTGGCCTATGTCGTGTGTGTGCACGGACTGTGAGTGTTCCAGCTGAATACACACCTGTCTCCTGTCGTGAAGGCCTATCCAGATGTCAGTTGGGATCCCTGGAATGCGACTGTTGACCAGATCGTACACAAACACGTTCTCCCCCCAGCTGAAAAGCAGCCACACGCACGTCCATCACACACAGATGAAAATGAACCCCTTGACCAGCGGCCATTTTGTCCTCTCTGATAGCTGAAGCCAGGGATTCTGTTTCCCCCATGAACAGTGACATCACTGGCAATTAAACCTTTCGGCTTTGTCATCAAAAGTACTCTAGGCTATATTGATATATAGTATATATATTTTTCTCCTGACATTTTAAAGTCTGACGTGCTCTGTAATTCCCAGATCTCCATCTGTTGGGCATACCATCAAAGATGGGAAAAGTTGAATGGGCGGATTGTTAAACCTCTGAAGTGCAGCGGCTATCCGTCTTTCTTTGTGACTAAGCCCATGTTCAGAACAGCCGTCACTGAGTTTGTGTCTGTTTTGGTTCCTGAGGTCCAGTTGATTTTGGTCTTTAACCGCACTGGTCCCTCCCCTTTAACGAGGACCCAGCGGTCTACCTGGGAAACCAGGTGTGTGCTACTGTGCTGTGTGTGAGTGTGTGTGTGTGTGTACGTCTGTGTGTGCGTGTGTCACCTGTGAATAGAGGTGAGTTTGGCTGACTTGAGGCCGTTGGAGAACTCTGCACAGTACAAGTCAGCCTCCGCCCAGGTCCTGTTGAGGGGGAAGAACCGGTAGCAGCTCCCATCAAACTCTGTCCAGAACAGAGGGCAGGAGGCAGGGGGGGCCGAGTCTGGGAGCTGCAGGGGGAGGGCTGGGGAGGGAGGGAGGGAGAGGAGGGAGGGAGGGAGGGAGGGAGGGAGGGAGGGAGGGAGGGAGGGAGGGAGGGAGGGAGGGAGGAGGGAGGGGAGGGGGAGAGGGAGGGGAGAGGGAGGGAGGGAGAATTGATTGCAATAAGTATTGTGCTGACAGGACAGTATATGTGTCTCATAAACAAAATCCATCTGTTGATATTATTACAAAGCTCAAGCCAGAAGCTCCAGCCTAAACTGTAGAAAGTGCGCATTTGATCATTCAAATCATATTCGCCCTGAAAACCAAAGTCGAAATTGTGTCAGACAAAAACATTTAGACTGTGTGCTTAATGCACCTAAGATTCCCACAACAATAATTTTCACCTGAAATGTACCCACGGGAAAAATTCCCAATAACCTGTCAGTAACCTACATCTCTATTTGTTTACAATAAACATGATAAAGCAATGATACAGTTACTCTTCATGTCTTTTACAAGATTTGATACACAACATTAACAGAAACAAACCAAAAACCAGATTATAACTAGAACGCATCAGTCTAGCCAAGTTCCTCAAACCCTAGCCAGCTTCCCTGTTCGGGTGCCTCAGAAAGAGCTGGAAGTCTAGAAGAAAATTCTGTCTGTTCAGCTTAGGTTCTGTTTTTATAAGTGTTACACTTCCAACTGATTGGACAATTTAACAAACACCTAGACATACAATCAACCTGTCCAGAGGCACAGTGGTACTAACAAAGTCTCTCTGAGGCCTGAATGTCAGACGACAGAATTGATCGTAGACAGGAAGAACATATATAACACACAGCCAACAGGTGTTCGTCCATCAGTCAGGTGGATTCTACATTACATTACATTTAGTCATTTAGCAGACGCTCTTATCCAGAGCGACTTACAGTAAGTACAGGGACATTCCCCCCGAAGCAAGTAGGGTGAAATGCCTTGCCCAAGGACACAACGTCATTTTTCACGGCCCGGAATCGAACCGGCAACCTTCAGATTACTAGCCCGATTCCCTAACCGCTCAGCCACCTGACTCCCTACATCACAAACTGCCATCAGAACCCAACACAGGTCACAGCAGGAACACAGGAACAAGAAGACAGAACGCACTAACAGATCAGAAGGCAACAGCTGATCTACTGTTTTGGGAATCACGGAAGCACCCGAGAAGTCCTTGATTTCTCTCCCACGGTCGTCTGGTCCGTCTGCGCGGTCCGGTCCGGCGGTTCCGGGTGTTACTCACCGCGTGTGATCTTGATGTTGGTGGACGGGATGCTCGTCGTCGCCGTGAGAGACCAGAGGACCAGAGCCAAACTCAACTCCCACCAGAGCATCTTCAGTGACGGAGAGAAACCAGCGAGAGAGAGAGAGAGAGAGGTTTCTAACACTGCCTGGGTGTGGGAGTGTGCGTGTGTGTTGTAGCGTGTGTGTGAGAGGGCACGTGTGCTTGGTGGTGTGCGTGTGTGTGTGTGTGAGCTGCGCAGCGTCCCTGGGAGAGGATGTGTGTTTGAAAGCGAGTCCGGGCGAGTACTGAGTGCCTGAGAGAGAGACAGAGAGAGAGAGAGACATGCACACACAGAGACCTGCCCATGTCCCGACCCTCTCTCCCCACTGTATCACACTCTCTCTCTCGGTCCAAGTTTGAGGAAAGAGAGAGAGACAGACAGAGAGAGAGAGAGGGAGAGAGAGAGAGAGAGAGAGAGAGACAGAGAGAGAGAGAGAGAGAGAGAGAGAGAGAGAGAGAGAGATGAGAGAGAGAGAGAGAGAGAGAGAGAGAGAGAGAGAGAGAGAGAGAGAGACCCACACCCCTATCCACATGTCCAACTCTCCACGGACGTCACTGTGAGGAGAGAAACAACATCACATTCGACAAAACACATGCTGTCCGCTAACACACCGTGTGCAAAACCACTGTCCTTGCCAGAGGTCTTCAGGAGTCATGCCAAGATATTTCTTCATCCAGATCTTCTCCCATCCAACATTTTTAACAATACCCTTCTATATGTACACTTGTGTACATAGAACATTGTATAATACACAGTATAACATGATACATGTGACACATTTAAGAACATTTAGAACAGACTGTGTATAATTTTAGCGGCACATACTAGGGAAGTTTCCAGATCTCTTCACGGCAGCATCCCCTGAAAGGGGCAGAGTTAAAAATATCAACTCCTTCAAAGGGCATGCTGGTTAAGTAAAGTGTGCACTCTTTTCTAAAGTGGTCTGGCATGTTATTTTCCTCTAGGGGTACGAGAAGCTTTGTCAAGTCCCCCCTGTAAACAAGTAGCGCACATGTTGGGGGGAAGACTGAATTGAGATTAAAAGGGAGCGATATTGTGGACAATCTGGACAAAAAGTCACTTTTCAACCAAGTCAACCAAAGATTCTCTTGCGAAGAACACCCTGCACACATCGTCTCCCTGTCATCCCGTGTCCAGAGCTCTTTGATCGGTGTTACAAACCGACTGGGAACAGCCTTGCAGCAACTCTCCTGACCTCAACAATTACCCCTGTGAAGCCATGTAGTTCAGAGGTCAGGGTTCCATGGTAACAGCAATTGACCTTTTTCGTCAGGAGCAGCCTTCAGTTGGCGCACTACATGGGGTCGTTTCCAAACCGATGCTCCATCGGGGATTTGTTGCCAATCAATATAGTCGTGGCTGGATCCACTTGCTGTTCAATCTATGTGTCTGTCTATTGGCTGTAATTCAATGTGTGAATTGTGCAGTGAAAAGCCATTCCTTTGATCTCAAACAACACATTACTTGTGTTGAGAGTTTTAGTTTCGATGTGCATGTCATGTTAGTGATGTCCGTGATTTCTACAACCCTGGTGTCGTTGTGGTTCACGCTTCTCAAAATGCCCCGAGCAGAACAGCAGTTGTCACGAGCGCAAGTACTTCCCTCTCATCCAGCGGTTTAGGATTCCCGTTGCATTGTCGGGAAAACCACAGTGTCTATTGTTCGCGTTGTCGATGGTCTTTTTGCTCAATTAACCAACAATTACGTCATCTGGCAAAGTGGGTAACTCCCTTAAACGGACAAGTCTCTTGTCTCTCACCGCACACAGAGAAGCCCTCTCGTGGGTGTGTCTGCGTGAGAGCACGTCTGCAGACGATATTAAAGTACGAACATATGGCTGCTTGCTAACACTGTTTTTTCACACCTGTCAGGCTGTTAGGGCAGAGGTCTGTGTAACGCCTTTCTCACTGTACACTCACACGTTCACTCATTTGCTCCTTGATGTGCTGACAATGGCCCAGTTCCCCGAAGGATGCAGTTGTTCGGAAAAGACTGTCTTCACACCCTGTAGCCCACTCGGTCTAGACCGTTTGAGAGGAACTGGGGAAGACTCAGAAATCCTCATTAAAAAAAACTTTGATGTCACGTCTGACGTGATTTGTGTCTCCTTTTTTAAGGGCCAAACTTTTTTTTGAATGTTTTACTCGGTTATCCTTGTAGCAGACTAACTGTCCTTGCACTCCTTTGTCTTTCAACGGCGTCACATTTGGTCTCCTG
>CM042862.1:20018440-20108440 GCA_023658055.1 Thaleichthys pacificus | reverse complement strand
GCAGCGAAACTGGAATGATTGGCAGCCCAGGTTGGTATCGCGCCACTGGAAAGACAGTCCAAAATTAGACCGGGGATTCGCCGGGCCAAACCATGGCTCTTCAATTGAGCTAGCGACTATTGCCACACATGTGCTATGGCTAGCTAGCTTGTCAGTGAGTTCATGCCAAGGCAGCAAACGATAGCATATTCAAGATTTCACACACAAACCGTCTGGCATTATATTATGTGTTCAAACCACCTTAATGGCTCGCTTGTTGCGTGTGCCTCGCCACACCACTTGGTTTTTAGCCTTCCTCGTGCTCTAACGTTACATAGCAACTTGAGGAAATTAGCACTAGCTAGCTTGCTAATCATTCCTGCTGACAAGTAATAGCAAGCTAGACTACCCAAGTGAGCTGGCTAGTTATCCAATTTAGGCTAGAATTCCAAAAGGAGAAGAATAAAAAGAATGTCGAGTTGTATTCTGTCAGAGTTGGCTATCAAACCATCGATGTGCTACTGCCTGGTAATAGCTGGATAACTATTGGTTTCAAGCTACAGTAGCTTAGCTGTTGTTGTAGTGCTGGCTAACACAATGATGCGTGATTGGCGCGTCGTTAGCGTTAGCTTGCTAGCTCAGCTGGTGAATTGGTGTGCAACACACCTTTGTTCCTTTGCTGTAAGCACCGTGCAAATTGGTCATTTTGACAACGTTTCTGAAACTGTTTGTGACATGAAGTAGTGCAAGATATTGTGGGTGAAGTTTACGGTAATGGCAGTGCCCAGGGAACTCTTAATTACGCAACCTACGTTGACTGGCTAGCTTACTTTGACCTGCTGCCTACAGGCTGCACTCAACACGGCACCTCCCATGTTTTGTCATGCTAGCTAGCTAGCTAGCAAGTGTCATGCCACTAAACACGTTTGTATAAACTAGAATAAATGATTAACCTTTTAACGTTTTGCCTTATCATGATGTCAAGGCTTTCAGCCAAGCCCTGTAGGTACACTAACTAGCTAGCCACTAACGGTAGCTGAGCTGGTCACCTAAAATGTGAACTCTAGGTGAAAGACAGGCATTCGCAAATCAAAACGAGCTAAAGTTAGCCGTCAATGCTTTTGTAGTTACCTGCCCTGTGAAAAACGGAGGATAGCTGCCGACTCATTTTAAATATCGTATAATCCCCTCATCTATTGTGTTTATGGCTAGTTTACTGTCAAATGTGTTTCTCAAACCTGACAGGTACAGAAGAGCCATATTTGCATTGACTTAACTTGTAAACCACCGCCAATTGGAAGTGTGTTTGGTCTTTGAACCATGTCTCAATATACCATTAGGCTGGTAATCTGGTTACAGGGGCAAGATGCATGTCAGTGTCCGATATCCCGAGTAGACTTGACTGATTTCAGCGTGGGCATGTTTGTTTTGTGACTGTGTGCATCCCAGAGGCGACAGCGTGACTTCTAGCCAGGACGGTGTGAAGTACAGCGCCTCCAGAGACTTCGGCCCAGCAGCAGCTGCTGTGTATGACTCTGCACCCCCGGACCGGCCTGACTCCCCAGCGCTGCACAGCGATGCCTACATACCTGCCGACACGCTGGAAGAAGGGGGTGAGCGCTCCCCCCGGCATGATGAACACCTGTCCCGTCAACGCTCATGTCGTCCGTACTGACTGGCGTACAGAAGCGTCGGGGGTCGATGTGACCCGTTTGGTACATTTACATGTATTCATTTAGCAGACGCTTTTATCCAAAGCGACTTCCAAGAGAGGGCTTTCCAAAAATGGTGTGTCAAGTGAGTGGCCTCGGGGTGTGGAATACCATGGTAGAACCACACCTTATTTTCTGTCTCTCTACCTTGAGATAGATGTAGGTTTGTTGGGATAAGTTCAGGTTTATTGATTTCCCGCGGGCAATTTGGGTGCAGCGGTACAAGTGTATATAACCTAAAACAGCCAATCCATACAGGCCCAAACAAACACATTAAACCTGTCTAAATACATTGTATTTATTCCTCCTAACATTACCTAGAAGTTAAAAAGCTTCTAGCTGAGGGGCATACATGAATGTCTGTCCTCACAGGTTGAGGTGTCGCCATAACAACCACAAGTTTTGACGCACTCCTGCCACCTTTTGAGGGCGGAGCCACCGGAGGCCCAGCATGCACATTTCAATACTCTTAAGTCCTGCGTACCTTGCTGAGTTTGATACTGTTACCCTGGTGTGGTCTAAGCAAGCTGTGGCGCTGACCGCCCTAGTTGATGTCTTTAGGGCTGCTAGGGCCTATTGGAGCAGAGCAGAAGGGGCCGAGTGTTGTGGTCCTTGTGTCTTGTGAGAGGTTAGGGTTAGGATGTTGCCGCCGGTTGCTGTTGTCAGAGACTCTCGTCTGTTTGTTGACTGACTGACAAGGAAGTGAAAGGGAAAGTAGCGTACGCTGTCACGTCAGTCTCACGGGTACACAACCTGAAAATCACGGTGTTTTCCGCCAACTCCAAACGGGGGGGGGGGGGGGGGGGGGGGCTGTCCTTTAGAGTCGTCGTTCACATTCTGTTGTTGACCGGCACTTTCCGTGTCGATAGAAGTCCTAGATACACCGTCTGAAAACTGAGCCCTTAGTTATGTTTGTCTAGTGATTTGGAAGTTCCACTCCCCTCTGCTTTCAACAGCGTCTCCCTTTGTGGCTTAACGTCTCTGCTGGAGTTCCTGTCTTTATGAGGTCGAGGGAATGTAGCCTACTTTTGCTGGGGGGGGGGGGGGGGGGGGGGGGGATGGGGGGGATGGGTTACCTTACCATGTGACCTGACCTGGGACACCTGGCTTATTGGCTGGCTGTTCCATGTTTCACCTGCCGTTCAGCACCTGTGGGGTATGGTGGGGGTGAGCGTGATGTCGTGAGATGGATTGAAACATTTCCCATCCCTTTCCCTCCGTCTTGGAACCGACAGGTGGATATGAAGCCGACACGGGTCTCAGTGATGACACATTTGGTTGGAAGTCGCTGGGGCAAGAGTTGAGGATCAACGATGTGACGACGGATTTGACCCCTTTTCAGCATGGAAACCATGGAAACCGTGCTTTAGCTTCTAAGGACATGAGGAAATCACAGGGTGAGCCAACACTGCTATGCTAACTTGCTGCTATGCTAACTTGCTGCTATGCTAACTTGCTGCTATGCTAACTTGCTGCTATGCTAACTTGCTGTCACGCTAACTTGCTGCTATGCTAATTTGACTCAGTGGGGGCAGGTCAGCATGGCAGCACTACGTCAGAGAGATAATATTTCACACATCACAAATCATTCAATCATGCGGCCGTTGCTAACTTTGCTACGTTTCCGTCAGATCTGCTTCAAAGCACCCGCCACTCATGGTCCACTGCTAAAAGGAAATCTACTTTTGTCTCTGTGTTGCGTATCTCGTGTGTCTCTGTGTCTGTCTGCGTGTGTGTGTGTGTGTGCGCGTGTGTGTGTGCGTCCTCCCCTCCAGACAGAGGCATGGCTCACTCGGAGGAGTCCCGCCTGGCCAACCTCCTGCGCCGCGTGTCCCGGGAGGAGGACCGGGACCGCAGGCTGGCCACGCTCCGACAGCTGAGGGACTTCATCACCCACTCGGACAACAAAGTGGTGAGGGGACCGCGATTTAGTTCTTTTTTCGGTCGGCAGTACTGATCAGCTACTCGACACACTTGTCTTCCAGCAGCATGGAAGGGTTCCTGGCCTGCGGCGCCCGTGTCTATTCATCCCCTCGTTCCTCCTCCTCTACTCCCTTTTGTTACCCGTGACCTTCTAAAGAGAACTCATTGTAACCTCTGCAGGAAAAGGGAAAAGAAAAGATACACAGAAATCTCCTTGTGGACGTTCTAGTCCGGGCCTGTGTCCGTTGCTGTATGAGGGGAAACGGCAGGCTAGGGATTGTGTTTGGAACCCAGGAGAGTGGCAGGAGGGCAACAGACAACAATGCTGAGTGGGCGCTGGCTTGGTGCCAGCGCCACGCCCCCTCAGCATTGTTGTCCGTTATCGCGTCGCCCCAAGATAACCCCCCTCGCTTCCGTTTTTAGAAACCAGGTCCTGCCCCGTTCTATTTGAGGTGTTGGGTGAAAACTCAACCCCCGCTCCCCCTCCCCAACCCCCTCCTCATCCATGAGCTGTGGCCCCTAGAGGTGAGCTGGTGTGGTGTGTGTGCCCCCCCCCACCCCCTCTAACGCTAGTGCTTTGGCTCCTCCCCTTCCAGGCCCTGGTGAAACAGCAGGACACCATCCTGAGCACCCTCAATGAGATCCTGAACGAGAGGTAAGAAGGCTGGCCGGCGCGTGGCTCTGCGGGCTGCAGCTCGCCCGGGCTGCGGCTCGCCTGGGCTGCGGCTCACGCGGGCTGCAGCTCACGCCCGAGGGTCAAGGAGGAAGGCTGGATGAGCGCGCGTGTGTTGAGTGCTTGAGGAATGCTCTCGATCGCTCATCCTGGGTGCGCGCGGTGCTTATCCACCTCGAATCCTTACACTCTGGTTCTCTCCCCCACCTTCCTCCCCCCTCTCCCCCACCCCTGTGTGTGTGTGTGTGTGCCCCCCCGCAGCAGCAAGCTCCTGTGGGAGCTGCGTCAGGAGGCCGCGTGCTGCGTGGGCCTGCTCTGCACGGCCCTCAGCTACGAGGCCGAGCGCATCTTCAAGTGGCTGTTCGCCAAGTTCTCCGCCTGCGGCCGCGACGACGTCAGGCTGCTGTACCTGCTGGCGGCGCACCGCGCCCTGGAGACGGCCGGCGAGAGGAAGGCCTTCTCATCCGTCATGCAGGTGGGTGCCGAAGGGGGCGGGGCTCCGACGGGGGCGGGGCTCCGACGGGGGCGGGGCTCCGACGGGGGCGGGGCTCCGACGGGGGCGGGGCTCCGACGGGGGGCTGGGTTGGGAGATGTAGGAGGGGTGTGACGGCGATGGATAAGCTGGGAGGGGTTGTTGGGGGCGACGCTGGCTGGAGTGCAGGTTTCCACGCACACCGACCGGCTGACGTCTTTATACTGTTGTGTTGGTTGCTGTCCATCTGTCGTGGATCGCAAAGGTGTTGGAGGAGGGTGTTGGTTTGGTTTGGGATGTGACGGTTGTTTTGCAATGCCTGGTTAATATTACTGGGCATCTTGCCTGTACCAGAACCAGTATCAAGCCTGCTGCTCTGTGTGTTTTCGAACCAGTATTAACCCCCCTGCCTGTGTTCTCCAGCTGGTGATGAGCAGCCTGCAGTCCATCCTGGAGAACCTGGACACCCCGGAGCTGCTGTGTCAGAGCGTCAGGTGCATCCTGCAGGTGGCCCGCTGCTACCCCCATGTCTTCAGCACCAACTTCAGAGTGAGTGAGGACCCCGTGTCTCCGCACGCTGGCCCCGTGTCTCCGCACGCTGGCCCCGTGTCTCCGCACGCTGGCCCCGTGGCTCCGCACGCTGGCCCCGTGGCTCCGCACGCTGGCCCCGTGGCTCCCCACGCTGGCCCCGTGGCTCCGCACGCTGGCCCCGTGGCTCCGCACGCTGGCCCTGTGGCTCCGCACGCTGGCCTCGTCCCAGCTGAGGCCCCTGGTGGAGCTTAGTGGTACTGCTTTCTCGATCTGACACCCGGCTCGTCACGGTCATTTTGTTCTGTTAACTCTAGCCTAAACATCCCAAACTAGATCTTCTCTGAGAAATCATTTTTTTTTTGTCTTTAATCTGGCTCAAAATAATAATTTATTCATAGGAAAACTTGAGCGGAAGACCAATTTTGGTTTGAAACAAATCCGGAACA
Source organism: Thaleichthys pacificus (assembly GCA_023658055.1). Classification (NCBI taxonomy): domain Eukaryota; kingdom Metazoa; phylum Chordata; class Actinopteri; order Osmeriformes; family Osmeridae; genus Thaleichthys; species Thaleichthys pacificus. Next base: position 20,102,704 of record CM042862.1, on the reverse strand, counting down.
GGGAAATTAGCACCCAGTTTAAATTGTTATCTCAAGTCAAGAAAGGCATAGACCTATTATGAAGCCAGGAGCACGGCGATCCACTCTACTGTGCAAGACGGAACGAGCCGGAAGTTCAGCATGGCACTGTGTGGGGGTGCACATGACCAAACACTTTGGGGGGGGGGGGGTGATCAATTGGTCTTCTTACAAATGGGCCTATTATGGTCCCTTCCATTCCTGTTCCCACTGTGCTAAGCCTCCTGCTGTCTCAGTTTCTGCACTCTACAAACAGCCTCTGTCTCTCTCTACCAAACCATCATGGACACCATGGTGTAACTGTGGTGGTAACTAGGAGGTCCTCGTCCCCTCTGACCCCTCTCTCGTCCTCCTGCAGGACACGGTGGACATCCTGGTGGGCTGGCACATCGATCACACCCAGAAGCAGGCGCTCACTGTCCAGGTGTCAGGTACAGACCATTCATTTATGCCTCTGGTTTCCTCTCGGGGTGAAAGCGAGGTCTTATGGAGATCTCAAACGTGTGTGTGTGTTTCCAGGCTGGCTGCAGAGCTTGGAGCAGTTCTGGGTGGCAGACCTGACCTTCTCCACCACCCTGTTGGGACAGTTTCTGGAGGACATGGAGGCTTACGCTGAAGTGAGTACTGCCCCCGCTAGCCGCCACCCCCCTCGCCCCCACTAGCCGCCCCCGCTAGCCGCCCCCGCTAGCCACCCCCTCGCCCCCGCTAGCCACCTCTTGTGGTCCCCCCAGGTCTTCTAAATCAGGATGTTCTGTAACTTCCTCCCTCCCTCCTCCACTGCCCTGCCAGGACCTGGGTCACGTGGGGTCCGGGGAGGCCACGGAGGAGGACATCCCTCCGCCCACGGTGTCTCTGCCCAAGCTGGCCGCGCTGCTGCGGGTGTTCAGCACCGTGGTGCGCAGCATCGGGGAGCGCTTCAACCCCCTCCGAGGACCGCCCATCACCGAGGCCTACGTCTCTGACGTGAGAGCACACACACACACACACACACACACTTCCTCTGTATGGAGATTAGACAAAGTTGATTCACTGCTGAATCGAATCGAAATAACGGCCTTTCCTTTCTCTCTCTCTCTCTCACACACACACACACACAGATTCTGAGCCGGGTGCTGGCGTGCGTGACCACGGCCAAGCAGGTGCTGTTCTCGGAGGCGGTGCTGACGGCGGGGAACGAGTGCGTGAGCGTGCTGCTGGTGAGCCTGGAGCCTGGGGCCCGGCTCAGCGAGGCGGTGCTCTGCTACGGCCTGGAGCAGCTGGACGCCTGCCGCTCCTGCGGCTCCCCGTACAGCCTGGCCGTGCTGGGCCTGGTCACGCTGGTGAGGACCCCCCGCCTCCTCCGTCTCCATCCCCCCGCCTCCTCCGTCTCCATCCCCTCCTCCCCTGTCTCCATCTCTCTCCTCCGCCACCTCCATCTCCTCCTCATTTACATTTAGTCATTTAGCAGACACTCTTATCCAGAGCGACTTACAGTAAGTACAGGGACATTCCCCCCGAGGCAAGTAGGGTGAAGTGCCTTGCCCAAGGACACATCATTTTGCACGGCCGGGAATCGAACTGGCAACCTTCTGATTACTAGCCCTATTCCCTAACCGCTCAGCCACCTGACTCCATATGTACACACTAATTTGACTGGTATTGCCACCCTCCCCATCTTCTCCTCTCCTTGTCCTCCATCTCTCCTCTCCTCCACCTCCCCATCTCCTCTCCTGTGTCGTTACCGTGGCAGCAACCTTCGTCCTCCAGGGCAATGTGGTGTTGTTTACCACTGATGTCTCCTGACCATCTCTCACTGGTGTGTGTGTGTGTGTTTCAGATTGTGGACCAGATCAACAACAAGCTGCCTGCCTCGTTCGTGGAGAAGATTCTGGAGCCCAGCTCCCAGCTTCTGGAGCTCCGCTTTAACAGGGACAGAGAGGTGTGTGTGTGTGTGTGTGTGTGTGTGTGTGTGTGTGTGTGTGTGTTGACATTCAGACCGGTGTGTTTGTGTCATAATGTTACTCAACCAATTCCCATGCGTACACGAGAGAGCCTGGATGGAGGGAGCAGGTGTACAGGGGGGGTGAGGCGTCAGTGTGTGTGGGAATGTCTCACGGCGTCAAACTGAAACAGGAAGAGGTGTGTGTGTGTGTTTGAGTTCCAACATGATCTCGTTCGGTCTCCGTGGGTCATGAGGATGACATGCGTTTCTGCGTGTTTGTTTGTCGACCTTACGTTTATCCCTTACACGCGTGTGTGTGTCCAGGTGATGGTTGCAGCGCTGGGTGTGTACCAGGCCGTGCTGAGCCTTAAAAACATCCCCGTGCTGGAGGCGGCCTACAAGCTGGTGCTGGGGGAGATGGCTTGCGCCCTCGCCAGCCTGCTGGCCCCCCTGGACCAGGCCCCCCCGGACCAGGCCCCCCCTGAGGCCCCCGGACCCCACATCCAGCACCCCGCCTTCGCCAGCGTCACCCTGCCCCCCGACCGCGCCCAGTTCGCCCTCATCTTCAACCTCAGCGCCCTCACCACCATCGGGAACACCAAGAACTCCCTCATCGGGGTGAGGGCCCGGACGCTGTTTGATGCCGTTAATGTGTGTGTGAGAGAGAGAGCCTGCTAACCAGACCTGTACCGCCCCCCTCTCTCTCCATCCCTCTATGTCTCTCCCCCAGATGTGGGCTCTGTCCCCGACGGTGTTTGCGTTGCTCAGTCAGAACCTGCTGGTGGTCCACGCTGAGCTGGCCGTGTACCACCCTGCCGTCCAGTACGCCGTCCTCTACACCCTCTACTCTCACTGCACCAGGTAACACACACACACACCACAGCATCATGATTATACAGTCATCACAACAGAGTGGAGTTATATACCCAACCTCCCTACAATACACCATGTCCTCTCTCTCTCCCCCTCCTCCTCTCGCTCGCTCTCCTCTCCCCTCCCGTGTCTCTCCAGACACGACCATTTCATCTCGTCCAGCCTCTCGTCCTCCTCCCCCTCCCTGTTCGACGGGGCGGTCATCAGCACGGTCACCACGGCGACCAAGAAGCACTTCAGCACCATGCTGGCGCTGCTGGGCTCCCTGCTGAGCAAGGAACACCTGTACCCTGAGGCCAGGTACACACACACACACAGCCAGGGACACACACACACACTCCAAGGTGTGACGCACGTCTCTACGTATAGGTGTGACAGGATGGTGACCCCCTCCCCTCCCTCCCCCCCTGTAGGAAGCTGCTGCTCACCTGGGCCCTGGAGGTTTCTCTGCTGATGAAGAAGTCTGACACCTACTCCCCCCTCTTCTCCCTGCCCTCCTTCCACAAGTTCTGCAAAGGCCTCCTCTCCAACGGTACAGAGAACGGCGTTCTAGAAACTACCGCTCAGTACCGTTTGCTCATCTCGGGCCTTTTGTCTTCCCTCTCGTTCAAAGACCATGTCCTGCTTTGCTGCCCTGTGTTGAACCCTGTTCTGGTGCTGACCTGGTGTGTTTCTGTGCAGCCCTGAATGAAGAGCCAGCGGTGTGTCTGCAGACCTGCAGCAGCCTGCAGGTCCTCTCCTCTTCCCTGTCCACAGAGCTGCTGCAGAGGTGACACACACACACACACACACACACAGCTTCACTGAATGTGCTGTCATGAAAAGGGTGCGCTGCTCTCTAACGCGCTGGTTGTGTGTGTGTGCCCCCCTCGTGTCTCAGGTGTGTGGACGTGTGTCGCGTACAGCTGGTCCACTCAGCGGTGAGGGTGCGGCAGGCCTACGGCAAGCTGCTCAGGACAATCCCCCTGGACGTCACCCTCAGGTCTGACCCTTCACCCCTGACCCCTCCACATCCCAAACACAGACAAATGAGAAGGGTTGCATTGTTTCACACGAGAGGCGCAATACGAGACGTGTCATGATATTATACACACACACACCTGTGAGAAATAGTGAGTTGCAGGTTTTAGGGGTTGTTTGAGTAAACTGACTTAAACAATAGGTTCCTATCCCGTAAGGCAGTGTGTGTGTTCATGAATAACCTGTGTGTGTGTGTGTGTCAGCCACCACAGCCGTCCAGAGACGGGGGAGATCTCCCTGGCCCTACACCGCCACATGAGCCACGCCCCCAGCACCACCTTCCACCCCCAGGACTTCAGCGACCTCATCGGCTTCATCCTGTACGGGGCGCTGCACCGCGGAGGGTAGGCCCACCACCCCTCCTGTCCCCTCGTCTGAAACGCCCGCTCTAGGCTGGTCTAGGTGCAGCTCGGGGGGCCTAAATGAGAAGCCCTAGGTGACATGGCTTGTAATCAGGTGATACAATGTCCCTTCCCTCCAGGAAGGAGCCGTGGCTGGAGCGCCTGTACCACAGCTGCCAGCGCCTGGAGAAGGGCGAGGGCGGCGGCGGGGGCAGCGTGCCGCGGGCCCTGCTGAAGACGGAGGCGGCGCTGTGGCAGTGGGCTGTGTGGGAGGCGGCCCAGTTCACCGTGCTGGCCAAGCTCCGCACCCCGCTGGGGCGGGCGCAGGACACCTTCCAGACCATCGAGGGTGAGGATGCCCTGTCTGGCTGTGTCTCTGTCTGGCTGTATCTGTGTGTCTGTCTGACTGTCTCTCTGGCTGTGTCTCTGGCTCTCTCTCTGTCTGGCTGTGTCTCTGGCTCTCTCTCTGTCTGGCTGTGTCTCTGGCTCTCTCTCTGTCTGGCTGTGTCTCTGGCTCTCTCTCTGTCTGGCTGTGTCTCTGGCTCTCTCTCTGTCTGGCTGTGTCTCTGGCTCTCTCTCTGTCTGGCTGTGTCTCTGGCTCTCTGTCTGGCTGTGTCTCTGGCTCTCTCTCTCTGTCTGGCTGTGTCTCTGGCTCTCTCTCTGTCTGGCTGTGTCTCTGGCTCTCTCTCTGTCTGGCTGTGTCTCTGGCTCTCTCTCTGTCTGGCTGTGTCTCTGGCTCTCTCTCTCTGTCTGGCTGTGTCTCTGGCTCTCTCTCTGTCTGGCTGTGTCTCTGGCTCTCTCTCTGTCTGGCTGTGTCTCTGGCTCTCTCTCTGTCTGGCTGTGTCTCTGGCTCTCTCTCTCTGTCTGGCTGTGTCTCTGGCTCTCTCTCTGTCTGGCTGTGTCTCTGGCTCTCTCTCTGTCTGGCTGTGTCTCTGGCTCTCTCTCTGTCTGGCTGTGTCTCTGGCTCTCTCGCTGTCTGGCTGTGTCTCTGGCTCTCTCTCTGTCTGGCTGTGTCTCTGGCTCTCTCGCTGTCTGGCTGTGTCTCTGGCTCTCCGTCTGTCTGGCTGTGTCTCTGGCTCTCTCTGTGTCTCTGGCTCTCTCTCTGTCTGGCTGTGTCTCTGGCTCTCCGTCTGTCTGGCTGTGTCTCTGGCTCTCTCTCTGTCTGGCTGTGTCTCTGGCTCTCTCGCTGTCTGGCTGTGTCTCTGGCTCTCTCTCTGTCTGGCTGTGTCTCTGGCTCTCTCGCTGTCTGGCTGTGTCTCTGGCTCTCTCTCTCTGTCTGGCTGTGTCTCTGGCTCTCTCTCTGTCTGGCTGTGTCTCTGGCTCTCTCTCTCTGTCTGGCTGTGTCTCTGTCTGTCTGTGTGTGTCCCCTCCCAAAGGCCTTTACTGTCGGTTGTGCAAAAGATGGCAGTGAACTGCTTGGCTAAGGAGGGATGTGGATGTTTTTTGTCTGTCGCACTCCCACGGGTGTGAGATTGATCTTACGTTTATTATGAATCTCCCCCCCGCAGGCACCATCCGCAGCCTGGCGGCCCACAGTCTGAACGCCGACTCGGAGCTCGGCCAATGGAGCGCCGGCGACACGGACGACGGTCACCATGCCAACCAGCTGCGCGTGGCGCTGCTGCTGCAGTTCCTGGAGGCCCTGGAGAAGCTGATGTACAACGCCTACGAGGGCTGCGCCAACGCGCTCACCGCCCCGCCCAAGGTACCCACGTCCGGCCGCCCGCCCACGGGCGCTCGGGGAGGCCGGTCGGCACGGCTGTCATCGTGGCTCTGCCCCACGTGTTAGTGGTTCTAAAGTGTGCCCTCGCTCGCTGCTTCTCTTCCTCCTCTCCTCCACCTCTTCCTCTTCTCCTCCACCTCTTCTTCTCCTCTTCTCCTCCACCTCTTCTCCTCCTCCTCTTCTCCTCTTCCTCTCTTCCTCTTCTTCCTCCTCTTCCTCTCCTCCAGGGCATCAGGACGTTCTTCTACACGAACCGTCAGACGTGTCAGGATTGGCTGACGAGGATCCGCCTGGCTCTGATGAGGGTGGGGCTTCTGTCCGGACAGCCTGCCGTCACGGTGCGCCACGGCTTCGACCTGCTCGCCGAGATCAAGAACAGCAGCGCACAGGTGTGTGTGTGTGTATAAAAAATCTTGTAGGACACCAAAATCAATGTTATTAGGCTTTCAGCTATCAGCTACTTATATTAGCTGTCGGATAAACTCTGGCTAACAAGTTATGATGTGCTAATCCTAACCTGACCCCTCGTCACTCTTCCTCCCTCTTCCCCTTCCTCCCCCAGGGTCCAGAGCTGGAGGTCCCGCTCATGATGCTGGTGGCGGCCCTGTGTGAGCTGCGCTGCCCTGAGGCCATCCAGGGCCTGGCCGCCTGGAGCCTGACCAACACAGGCCGGAGCCTGGCCTGGGTGGGCTCTGTGGCCCTGCAGGCGGGGGGACGGTGAGCAGCCTGCTGGGGGGGGGCGGTGTGTGTGTGTGGGGCTGCTGTGTGTGTGTGTGTGACCGGCAGCCTAGCTGACATGCAGCACAGAATCCAGTCAGCTTGATGCCTGTTATTAGTCATCATGACCAGTTTTATGTAAAATACATATGTATGATATGAATGGCCGAGAATAGCGGGATTTAAAAGAAGGAAAAATGTGTATTTGTGTACATTTGACACATTCGAGAGGCTCAACCTGTGAGTGTGTGTGTGTGTGTCAGGTTTGAGAAGGCAGCCCAGGAGTACCAGGACCTGCTGTGTGCTGTGACAGGCATGGACTGCTCCATCAAGACCTGTGACCGTTCCCTGCTCAAGCTGGCTGGAGCCAGCAACAGCACCACGGCCAGCCCCAAGCACACGGGCAACGGTGAGACACACACACACCAACTTTAAAGGATTCCCCAAAAAACAGGACGTGTGGAAAAAAACGAAAGAGAAACGATTGTATAAAAAATACAATAATAATCCTTCCCCGCCCGCAGGCGACGGCCGCAAGACGGTTCTCCTCAAGTCCAGCGACTGCTCTGGCGAGGTGCTCAACTTCCTGGCCAACAAGGCGTGCGAGTGCTACGCGGCGCTGTGCGACTGGCCCGCCGTGCTGGAGTGGCAGGCCGCCGTGCTCACCCTGAAGAAGAGCGGCGCGGGCAACATGGCCGCCGTGCAGCTGAAGACCGACTTCAACTACGTGCGGGCGCTCAGCCGCTTCGAGGACGGAGACTTCCCAGAGTGCCGAGCGCAGCTGGAGCTGTTGCCGGGCGACGACTACGGCCTGCTGAACTCTGCTGCCATGACGACCACCAAGGACAAACTGGGTAAGGGAGGTGTGTTCGTGGACGGCTGTTTTGTTTATATATGCGTGTCTCATTTCTACGAAGAAGACTTTTACTTTATAATTTGAGTGTGTGTGTGTGGTCTCGTTTAACTACCTTTGTGGGGGCCAAATGTCCTCACAAGTATAGTGAACAATTGATAACTTGACTATTTAACTGGGCTCCATAAATTTGAATTACATTACGGGTTAGTGGTTGGATGACACGATTGAGTGAATGGTCGGGGCCAACTAGGATATTAAAGTGTGTGTGTGTGTGTGTGTGTCAGACCTGAAGAGGCTGCTCCCAGCAGTGTTGAGTCCGGACCCCTCGGAGCTGCAGAAGGCCATCGAGGTGCAGCTGCTGCGGAGCGCCGTGGGCGCCATGACGACAGCCAATGACGAGCAGGAGCAGAAGGCCACGCCCTCCTCAGAGTGAGTGACGGGGCATTTCAACGAATGGCATGGGCAGAACGAGACGGGGCCCGTCGTGCTAGTCAGGCCCAGTTTCCCCACACATGGATGAAGCCTAGTCCTCGTAAGAGAACAGTTCTCTGACCAGCTCCCTTGAAAAGGTTTTTAGGCTTGAGGATTAGGCTTAATCCATGTCTGGGGAAACTGGACGTGTAAAATGTCTTTCAACAACATTACTATAAGCAGTGTACCCATGGAAACTTGGCACACTGCTCACCTATAACTGGAGTGGTGGATGGCAATGAGACGTTAACGTGTTGTCAAATCTAATACACTTCTGTTCATCCCCATAGGGGTAGAAAGTTGCCTTTAGACAAAGGCTCAAACAATACAAAGAAACTAAAATATCAGAAATTAGGCCTAACCTATTAAATGAATCTTAAAATCCTATATCTATTTATAAATAACCCCCCCTCTCCAAGTGGGATCTGCTGACCATCTAGCCGTTGTTCTGTGTTGGGGGTTTGGGTGTGCTTGTTTTGACGTTGCGTTGTGGCCTGTGCAGCACCCTGGTGCGCTACCTGAAGCAGACGGGTCGCATCTGCCTGGGCCCCCTGAGGATCTCCACCCTGACGCTGGCCGACGCCCTGCCCACGCTGCCCACCCTGCAGCTGCACTGCTGCGCCGCCCTGGAGAACGCCCTCACCAGCCAGGAGGTACACACACACAACACACACAGACATTCACCCTGTTCCGTGTGGCCTACACGAATGATCTGGAAGGCAATTTGATGATCATGTATGTTGTGGTGTGTGTGTGTGCAGGACTGGCTGGTGCCTCTGTACAGCGATGTGATCATGTATGTTGTGTGTGCAGGACTGCCTGGTGCCTCTGTACAGCGATGTGATCATGTATGTTGTGTGTGCAGGACTGCCTGGTGCCTCTGTACAGCGATGTGATCGTGATCATGTATGTTGTGTGTGCAGGACTGCCTGGTGCCTCTGTACAGCGAGGCTCTGAGCTCCTGCAAACAGCAGGACGTGCAGCCATGGCTCCACGCTCTCCGGTACACCCTGTTCCAGAGAGAGCTGCTTCTCAAGCTGAGAGGTAACGTGTGTGTGCGTGCGTGTGTGTGTGTGCGTGTGTGTGTGTGTGCGCGCAAGCCTGCCAGAATGTAAACACTAGACTTGTTTGAGGGCTAGATCGGTCAGTGTTTCAGTGAATGGGTTTTAAAATTAAGTATTGCATACTTCAGTCACTTCAGGGTTCCCACCTTTTTGGGAACTTGAGGGGGGGGGGGGGATGGATCAAGGGCTTGCACGTTTTTGAAAAGACATAATTGGACACGCGTCATTGAAAGTGCTTCAATGAATATATTTTGTGCCAGGAATAGAAATTGAGAGGAGAGTCTCTTCAGTGCAACACGACACAGAGAGAGAGAGAGAGGTGCTCACACTGTCGAGCCTCTCGGGTTTGACCTGTCTGTGTGTTTCTGCAAAGCCAGCTCGTTGTCATTGTAAATATTCTCAGTGTGTTAACGGTAATTGACTTGGGGTCCTTTGTCTCAAACGATGCTGTGTTGGGGCCTTCAATGTGAGGGACTTGGGCCTGGAAAGTTCTTGAATTGGATATTTTAAACAGGTGTGGGAGCCCAGTTTTTAATAACTTTATAATTTAGATAAATATGTAGATATTTTATAAATACATATATAATATATATATACTTTCAGCAGTTGAAAAAAGATCTGCTCCTTTCTATTGGTTGAGATTTTGAAGTAGGTTGCTTGTGTACACCCCCCCCCCCCAGGTTCCTCAGCTCCAGTCGACGGTCACCTGACGGAGCTGTGTCTGACGGCCGTCAAGTTCGCCCGCAAGCAGGGCAACATCGCCCTGGCCACCCGCCTACTCACCCAGTGCGACGAGGAGGGCGAGGGGGAGGTCGAGGGGGACGCGCTGAGCCGGGCGTTCCGCCGCCTGTCCCTAGAGGGCGCCGTGGGGGAGCGGTGGGCCCCGGAGCTGCAGATCGAGAAGGCCAAAGTGCTCTGCACGGCAGGTGAGCTGACAGGAAGCTGCGTTCAGCCCGGCAGCGCTCTCCACCTCGGGAGCATTCGGCAAAGGGCGACGTTTTGGACCTCTCGGCCCAGGTGGATTTCAAAGGAACCAGGGTCTCACACAGCCTGCCCCCCCCCCCCCCCCCCCCTCCTCCTCCTCCCTAGGTCAGTCCATGGTTGCCATGGAGATGCTGAGCTCCTGGTGTCTGTCCTACTGTCGCTCGGGGAAGTGCGAGCGAGCCGCCTGCCGCTCTGTGCTCACGCTGTGCAAGTGGCTGCTGGCTGACTGGAAGGACCTGACCCCGCAGCTCAAACAGGTGGGTCACCTCCCCCCCTCCCGTCAGCTCACCCCACGGTCACTACCGGGGTTGTCATTGGCGACGGGTCTCCTTCAAATTGCTGTAACAGTTGTGGTGGAGTTGGAGCAAATTGGAGAGAAGTGACTGTCAGGGTGCCGTGTGCCTGATGTCCTGTTCCTGACCACTAGGATAGAATAACCTGTGTGTGTGTGTCCAGGTGGTGAAGAGGGCGGGGGGGACCGCGAGCCTGTCTCCCCTCAGCAGAAACATCTCCGCCCTGCTGGAGCTCCCCCTGGTGGAGCAGGGCGTGCCCCGCATCACCACAGAGACCACCGGTAAGGCCTCGCACGCGTGCACACACCAAACCCGACTCACTTGACACAATGTGCTGACCTCCACCTTTGTGGCTCTGGTAGCTCTGGTTTTATATTCTCCCTCTCCTCTCTCCTCTCTCTCCCTCCTCTTCTCTCTCTCCTCTTCTCCCTCTCCTCTCTCCCTGTCCCTTCCTCTCTCTCCCTCCTCTTTTCCCTGTCCTCTCTCCTCTCTCTCTCTCCTTTTCTCCCTCTGTCTCTCTCCCTGTCCTCTCTCCTCTCTCTCTCTCCTTTTCTCCCTCTGTCTCTCTCCCTGTCCTCTCCCCTCTCCCTCCCTCCCTCCTCTCTCCAGTGAGTGTGGGTGTGGGCGAGGCTGACTTTGTCCTGGGCCAGCTCTACCAGCTGTCCACCAGCCAGGCTCCTGAACTGGCCAAGTCCTGGGCCGCCCTCGCTAGCTGGGCCTACCGCTGGGGCCGCAAGGTGGTCGACAACGCCAGGTCAGTAGAGAGAGGGGGCCGACGTTAGCTGTCACGAACCCGGCTCAGTGGTTGCGACAAAAACAAAGGGGAACGCGTGCGAGAGGACTATCTGCTGTGGTCATTTATTAAAGAATACTAATGTAACATGAACAAAGGTGAGGTATGCAAGTCAGTAAATCAGGGGTGTGCGTGCGAGTGTCTCATGATGGTGAGCAGTGTTGAAGGGGTGTATTAACTAAAGTCAAAAAGGTTGCCACAACGCAGAACAAAACCTGCTGCGGGCAGAAGGAAGGGTCCTCTCTGCTTCCGATGTCCTCTTAAAGGGGAAGACACACCGGCCCAGGTGTAGCCACTTAACGGCTGAGGAGGAGCAGGCTGTCACATGGCCCAATCACAAACCTGAGTGTAGACTGACTGATGTATAAATATGAGACTGCTTCCACCTGACACAACCACCCCCTTTGCCACCTAGCTTGACCTGAGGGCCAAAGGTGAAAACATGTATGAAAAAAAATCATCCAGTTGACCATGTCAACTTGTAGTCAGGTAGAAACTCTGTGTCGAACAGGGGCCTGTTCCATGAAGCGAGTTCACCCAACAAGCCAGGCTTATGTCAGGGAAAGTAAGGACGTGAGCCTGGCTTGTTGGGTGAACTCGCTTCACGGATCACACACCCGTCACTGTGGTGGTTGTTGACTGTCGTCCGCCTGCCGTCTCCCAGCCAGGGGGAGGGCGTGCCTCTCCTGTCGGGGGAGAAGAGGGACATCGAGGCGCTGCTGCCGGCGGGCGTGTCGGAGGAGGACAAGGAGACCATGTTCAGCATCCTGGGACAGGCCATGTGCCGGCCCGCTGGCATCCAGGTAGGAGTCCTGCTCGGGGCCGACCCCTCTGACCCCCCTGACCCCCCTGCCCCCTCTGACCCCTGTCCCTGCTGGGGTCTCAGTGTATGCACGTGGGGGTGGTGGCTGGAGGGGTGAGGAAAGGGACTGCCTGGCTGAAATAAGACCTCACCCTTCCCCCCCCTCCCCTTCTGACTTATGTTTACTCCTAGCTCCTTCACCTGTCCCTTTCTCACTCCCTGGTTATCACCTAGATTTTCATTTTGTAATTAAAAAAAATAATGAAATGAACAAATATTATTTATTTTATATACTCCTAATTCCTTGGTGCACCCCCACCACTCCCTCTCCCTCCTCCCCGTCCCCGGTGTGTCCCCAGGACGAGGACCTGGGCCTGCAGCAGGAGGAGGCGGAGGAGGAGGACGACATGGTGGACGTGATCTGGCGCCAGCTGCTGGCCTCGTGCCCCTGGCTGGCGGAGGCGGGCGACCCCGTCACCGAGGGCCTGATCCGCGTGTGGCGCCGCGTGGTCGACCGCATCTTCAGCCTGTACCGCGTGGCCTGCCGCGCCTACTTCACCTTCCTCAAGCTCAACGCCGGCCAGGTGGGTGGAGGGGGGGGTGGTGGAGGGAGGTGGGTGGGTGGAGGGGGGGGGGGATAGGGGGAGGTGGAGGGGGAGGTCCTGTGTGTCACTGGGGCCTCTACGCAGTGTGTCAAGAGTCGTCCCGTCTCCCTGCCCCCCCCAGATGCCCGTCGACGAGGACGACCCCAAGCTGCTGCTGACCAACCAGAGCAGCAAGCAGAGCAACGACGACGTGATCGTCATGGCGACGCTGCGCCTGCTGCGCCTGCTGGTGAAGCATGCCGGCGAGCTGCGGGAGGGCCTGGAGCTGGGGCTGGCCTCCACCCCCACCGCCCCCTGGAGAGGTACACACACACACACCTAGCCACTTCCCCTCTCTCTCTCTCTCTCTCTCTCTCTCTCTCTCTCTCTCTCTTTCTCCCCTCCAGGGACATGCACGCATCATTTAGTATCTCTTTGGGGATTCTAACCCTTCACCTCTCTCGCTCTCTCTCTCTCTTCCGCGTGCTCGCTTGCTCTCTCTTCCTCGCCCTCGCTCTCTCTTCCTCGCTCTCTCTCTCTTCCTCGCTCTCTCGCTCTCTTTCTCTCTTCCTCTCGCTCTCTTCCTCTCTTCCTCTCTCTCTCTCTCTCTCTCTCTCTCTCTCTCTCTCTCTCTCTTCCTCGCTCTCTCTCTCTTCCTCGCTCTCTCGCTCTCTTTCTCTCTTCCTCTCGCTCTCTCTTCCTCTCTCTTCCTCTCGCTCTCTCTTCCTCTCGCTCTCTCTTCCTCTCTCTTCCTCTCGCTCTCTCTTCCTCTCTCTTCCTCTCGCTCTCTCTCTCTCTCTCTTCCTCTCTCTTCCTCTCGCTCTCTCGCTCTCTCCCTCTCTCTCTCTCTCTTCCTCTCTCTCTCTCTCTCCTCCCTGCAGGCATCATCCCCCAGCTGTTCTCCCGTCTCAACCACCCTGAGGCCTACATCCGGCAGAGCATCTGCAGCCTGCTGTGCCGCGTGGCCGAGGACTCGCCCTACCTCATCCTCTACCCCGCCATCGTGGGCTCCCTCTCTCTGGGGGGCGAGGCCCAGAACTCAGGTACACACACACACACACTCGTGTTTGGTCTCTGGTTCATTATTTGGGGTGGAGACCCAAATATAGTTTCAGGGGCGTAGGTTCATTGTACATGGGCAAATCTGTCCCCCCCCCCCCTTACCGTTTATGAAGAAAAGCATCTTTACACATCCTCAGCTAATAAACCCCCCAACCACCTAAACGGGTCTCACCCCCACGTTTTGAACCCGATCCTCCGCCTGTGTTCTCCAGGCAGCAAGCTGCCCTCGGCCCTGCCCACCTTCCTTGGCAGCATGCAGGGCGAAGGGCTGTGCGAGGGCGAGGGGGGCTCCCAGAGCGGGGCGTCCTCGCAGGAGAGCGCCGGGCGGGGCGAGGAGCTGGTGCCGTGCTCCAGCCAGGACCAGGCCATGATGCAGGACTGCTACGGCAAGATCGTGGACAAGCTGTCGGCCGCAAACCCCACCATGGTGCTGCAGGTATGTGCTCACACTCTCTCACTCACACACATGAATGGGAGTGAATGGTCGGGCCCCACTAGGATAGAAAAACCAGCCTGTGTGTGTGCCTCAGAGGCCAGGTGTGTGTGTGTGTGTGCGTGCCTCATACTGTGCCCCCCCCCCTTCCTCCCCGCAGGTGCAGATGCTGGTGGGGGAGCTGCGCAGGGTGACCCTGCTCTGGGATGAGCTGTGGCTGGGCGTGCTGCAGCAGCAGCACATGCACGTGCTGCGCCGCGTGCAGCAGCTGGAGGACGAGGTCAAGAGGGTGCAGAGCAACAACACGCTGCGCAAGTGAGTCTGCACACACACACACACCCACACACACACACACACACTGCAGAGCAACAACACGCTGCACAAGTGAGTCTGCACACACACGGCTCTGTGTTTGTGTGTGTATGTGCCAAATGGTTACCCTCCCCCTCCCTGCCCCAGGGAGGAGAAGATGGCCATCATGCGTGAGAAGCACTCGGCCCTGATGCGCCCCGTGGTGTTCGCCCTGGAGCACGTCCGCAGCATCACGGGCGCCCCGGCCGAGACGCCCCACGAGGCCAGCTTCCAGCAGACCTACGGGGACTCCCTGCTGTCCGCCCTGGAGCGCCTCCGCAGCCCCCACAACCCCGCCAACCCCGCCAGCAGCTGGCTCCCCTTCAAACAGGTGAGAGAGAGAGAGAGCGTGTGTGTGTGTGCTCGCGTGAGTGCATGAAAGACGTTTTTGAGAGCGTTTTGCTCGCGACTGTTCAACAGGTGTGCACAAATGTGTGTCTGGCGTATGAGACGGCGAGAGAGTGTTTGTGCGTGGGTTGTGTTGGTGTTTCTCTGCCTGTGAGAAACTCCCTTGAAAACATTCAGTGTGTGTAATTGTGTGTTCCCCCCCCCCCCCCCAGATCATGCTGAGCCTCCAGCAGAGAGCCCAGAAGAGGGCCAGCTACCTGCTGCGCCTGGACGAGATCAGCCCCCGCCTGGCCTCCATGGCCGCCACCGAGATGGCCCTGCCGGGGGAGGTGACGGCCAGCGACGCCATCACCATCCAGAGCGTGGGCAGCACCATCACCATCCTGCCCACCAAGACCAAGCCCAAGAAGCTGCTCTTCCTGGGCTCGGACGGACGCAACTACCCCTACCTGTTCAAAGGTGAGAGGGGGCTGCTGGTGGTCGCGTGGTTTTTGTTTTCGGTGGGATTTGGAACGGAAGGGGAATTTGGTCTTAATGGGAATGTTTTTCCTGTTTAACCCCTCCCTTTCCCTCTCACTCCTTCTCTCACTCCCTCTATCCCCTCACTCTCTCCTTCCTTCCCTCTCTCCTTCCCTCCCTCTCTGTTTCCCTCCTTCCCTCCCTCTCTGTGTTTCCCTCTCTCCCCTCTCCTCTCCCTCCTCAGGACTGGAGGACCTGCACCTGGACGAGCGCATCATGCAGTTCCTGTCCATCGTCAACACCATGTTCACCAAGGTCAACCAGCAGGAGAGCCCCCGCTTCCACGCCCGCCACTACTCGGTCACGCCGCTGGGCACCCGCTCCGGCCTCATCCAGTGGGTGGACGGGGCCACGCCGCTGTTCGGCCTCTACAAGCGCTGGCAGCAGAGGGAGGCCGTGCTGCAGGCGCAGAAGGTAGCTGGCAGAGAGCCGGGGGGGTTTCTGTTTGTGGTGGCTTTCAGCGAGCTAACTCCCTCCTTTTACCGTTCGTTGTCGCACTCATCTTCCTCCCTCCCCTCACCCATCTACCTCACCCCCTCCTCCCTCCCTCCCTCCCCGCACCCATCTACCTCACCCCCTCCCTCCTCCTCCAGGCGCAGGACTCGTTCCAGCAGCAGGCCCCGGCCCTCCCCCTGGTCCCGCGGCCCAGCGAGCTGTACTACAGCCGCATCGGGCCGGCCCTGAAGGCGGTGGGCCTGACCCTGGACGTGTCCCGCCGCGACTGGCCCCTCGCCGTCATGAAGGACGTGCTCAAGGAGCTGATGGAGGCCACGCCCCCCAACCTGCTGGCCAAGGAGCTGTGGTGCTCCTGCGCCACGCCCAGCGAGTGGTGGAGGGTGACGCAGGTGAGACCCCGGGGGGGTCAGGGGTCAAGGAGAGGGTTCACCTGAGGGCTTTGTGGTCAGCAGAAGACTGACTCTAACTTGGTGTCTTCCCTGCAGGCCTACGCCAGGTCCACGGCCGTCATGTCCATGGTGGGCTACATCATCGGCCTGGGAGATCGTCACCTTGACAACGTCCTGATCGACATGACGACCGGGGAGGTGGTGCACATCGATTACAACGTCTGCTTCGAGAAAGGCGAGTTTTCACGTGTGGGGGACGAGGGTGTTGAGGGTTTTCACACCAGTCTGCCTCTAACTGTGTGTGTGTACAAGTAGATCAGGTGAGCCCCCAAGTTAACGTGTGTGTGTGTCCGTCCCTACAGGGAAGAGCCTGCGTGTGCCGGAGAAGGTTCCGTTCAGGATGACCCACAACATCGAGACGGCCCTGGGCGTGACGGGGGTGGAGGGAATCTTCCGGCTCTCCTGCGAACAGGTGAGCCGGACCGAGAACTCGTCACAAACCCCCTCAGAGCATTTTCACTTTTCAGCTAGTTGTGTACCTTTTTTCAAATTTTTTATTATTTCATAATAATTTCTCCTTTCCTTCCTTCCCAGGTGGTGCAGATGATGCGCAGGGGCCGGGAGACCCTGTTGACCCTGCTGGAGGCGTTTGTGTACGACCCCCTGGTGGACTGGACGGCCGGGGGGGAGGTGGGCTTCGCGGGGGCCGTGTACGGGGGCGGGGGCCAGCAGGCGGAGAACAAGCAGAGCAAGAGGGAGATGGAGCGGGACATCACGCGCTCGCTGTTCTCCTCGCGCGTGGCCGAGATCAAGGTGAGGGCCGCCAAAGCTAGCTAGGCATATCAAATGTATTCATTCCTCATTTTTGTTTCAGTATTTTTTTTTACGTGTTAAAACGTCTCCAACACCAGATTTCTAACGTGCTGAGGTGATTTTTATTTATTTCGATTTTTTATTTTTTTTGCTGACCATCAGGTCTTTTTTAAATGCTCTCACCAATATTTGGAATATTTTTCCTTGGATATGTGCACGCTGAAATCGAAATGTATTTTTCTCTCTTTTTCTCCCTCCCTCCACACCTCCCCAACCCCCGTGGTCCCCCCCTGCAGGTGAACTGGTTCAAGAACCGCGAGGAGATGCTGGCCGTGCTGCCCCAGGTGGAGACGGCGGTGGATGAGTACCTGGGCCTGCACCAGCTGCTGTCCCAGGGGGAGAAGCTGCAGGCCAAGCTGCTGGAGGAGACGGCCTTCCTGGAGGGAGCCGACAGCCAGCCCGACCACGCCATCCTCACCCTGGAGCACCGGTCAGGACCTGCACGGGGGAGAGGGGGGAGAGGGGGTTTGAGCCACGTCTCACATTCATCCTTATCTGATTTGGGATCTGCTTCTACTCCCTATTTTCTTTCCTCTCTGTCCCTTCATCTTTCTCTCTCTCTCTGTCTGTGTCTCTCTCTGTCTCTCCCTCCCTCTCTCTCTCTGTGTCTCTCTCCTGTCTGTCTCTCTCTCTCTCTCTCCTGTCTCTCTCTCTCTCCTGTCTCTCTCTCTCTCTCTCTCTCTCTCTCTGTGTCTCTCTGTGTCTCTCTCTCAGCTCCTCTGAGCACACCCAGCTGCAGTGTCGTCAGCGCACGGTGCAGGAGGCCGTCCAGGGCAAGCTGCAGGACCTGGAGCAGTGCATCTCCCAGTACCAGGCCGCCTTCACCAGCCTGGAGGCCACGCAGCTGGCCAGCCTGCTGCAGGACATCAGCAGCCCCATAGACCTGGGTGAGGCCCTGGGGGAGAGGGGGGGAGGACCGGGGAGAGGGGAGGGGGGGGGGGGTGGAGAGAGACTTTGTATCTGTCCTCAAGTAAACGTTGATGATAGACTGGAAGGAAGAGTGAAGCCACACGGTCTGGGTGCTCTATAGGCCAGTTCACCCTGCCCAACACGCACCAACAAACAACCAGTGTTGGTTTGCTGTGATGTGCCTGTTGGCATTTGTTGAGGCAGGGTACCTCACTGGGCACTGTGAACTGACCTTGACAGCGTTTCAGGGTCTTCCCAGTATTAAAACACTGTTGCTTTTCCAGTCAACCACAGCCAAGAATCTCGCCCATAAAACCCTACTTACTGACCCTCTCCCCCCTCCACCTCCCCCCAGGCCCGCCCAGCTACGTCCCGGCCACGGCCTTCCTGCAGAACGCGGGCCAGGCCCACCTGATCAGCCAGGTGGAGGGCCTGGAGGCGGAGGTGGGCTCCCTGCTGCAGCAGCGCCGCGGGGCCCTGCGCGGCTGCCTGGAGCAGCTGCACAGCTACGCCACGGTGGCGCTGCTGTACCCGCGCGCCACGCTGCTGCGCCACAGGGCCCACCAGTGGAAGCAGTGGATGGAGGAGCTGCTCCGCGACATGACGGTGGAGCACTGCCAGCAGACATACAGGCAGTCAGTGGGCCCTCTGTTCATACGCTCATGCTTGGGGCTGTGTCTGTCTGTCTCTCACGCTCTGTGTCGCTCTCTGTCTGTCTGTCTGTCTCTCGCTCTCTCTCTCTCTCTGACCGTCTCTCGCTCTCTCTCTGACCGTCTCTCGCTCTCTCTCTCTTTCACTCTCTGTCTCTCTGACTGACTCGCTCTCTGACTCTGTCTCTCTCCGGCTCTCTCGCTCTGTCTCGCTCTCTCTCTCTCGCCCCTCTGCTCATGTTTGATTCGTTCTCCCATCTCAGATCTCGTTTAGTGAACTTCTTCCTTCTCTGTACCGTCACCTCTAATACACTCTATGCATCGATTTCAATGTTCTTTTTATCTTACATATTTTTTTCGGACATTACTTTTACGTATAAAGACTAAAAAAGACGATCGAGTTGAAAGATTTGGTCCCCCGAAAAAATGCCGCTCGATGCTCCTAACCAGCCCCCCTCTCCCCCCCCCTCTCTCCCCTCCCCAGGTACGAGGTCCTGTTCTCCCCCCAGCCCCCGCCGGCCACCTGCCAGCTGGTGTCGGCCGTGGAGCTGGCCCTGCAGCGCCAGGCCTCCGACACCAACGGGCGCACGCTGCGCCAGGCGGAGCGCGTCAAGGCGGAGGGCGCGTCGCCGCAGGCCTGCGAGGAGCAGCTCCAGGAGATCGAGCGCTGCATCGGGGTGTTCCTCCGGGAGCACCCCGAGCAGGGCTCCCTCAGCCTGGCCGGGGTGCTGGTCTCGGCCCTCTGCACCCTCTCCAGGTGGGAGCGCCGGCCGGCGGATGGCCCCCCGGGGGGAGGGTTCTTAGGGGTTAGGGTCCCGGAGGGTGGGGGGAGGTGTGGTTGTGGAGGGGTTACCGGCACCGGATCGAAAGAGTTTCCCCCGTGACACGAAAAGGCCGGTGTGAAACGCAAAGCTGAACGCGTCAGTCGTGGTCTTGACTTCATATGGAGTCTTTTGCTTACGGGGTGGTTATCCGGTGGCTGATCCTGGGTCTGTTTGCCCCCTAGTGGTTCCTAATGGTTTTGCTCCTCATAGAAAGAGGTTATGGATGATGCAGCGTCCGTGTTCACGCATCACTTTCAGAAAGCCCCCAAATAAATATCCACGACGCGTTCTCCAGAACAGAACAGTAGATGCAGTGGATGGGAGGGCTCCCAATATTCCGATCAATAAATAAAAGGCTACGGGTGGGATGATTTTAATGTATTTTTTCTATTGCTCTTTTAACACAAAGACCTTCCTCCCTCTCCCCTACTCCTCCCGATCACCCCCCCCCCCCCCACAGACGCAGCCTGGTGATGGAGGGCGCGGCGGGCAGCGCCGGGGAGCAGCTGGTCGAGCTGACGTCCCGGGACGGGGCCTGGTTCCTGGAGGAGCTGGGCAGCATGAGCGGCAACGTGACGGCCCTCTGCCAGCTGCTGCAGCGCTGCCCGCTGCTCCCCCACGACCTGGACCTGCCCGCCCCCGCAGACACCGCCAGCACCCTGTACCTGGCCAACGCCGTCTACACCTGCCTGCAGGTCAGGAGGGCTCCCTGCGTCTGTGTGTGTCTGTCACTGTGTGTGTGTCTGTCACTGTGTGTGTGTCTGTCACTGTGTGTGTCTGTCACTGTGTGTGTGTCTGTGTCTGTCACTGTGTGTGTGTGTCTGTGTCTGTCACTGTGTGTGTGTCTGTCACTGTGTGTGTGTGTCTGTCACTGTGTGTGTGTCTGTGTCTGTCACTGTGTGTGTGTCTGTCACTGTGTGTGTGTGTCTGTCACTGTGTGTGTGTCTGTGTCTGTCACTGTGTGTGTGTCTGTCACTGTGTGTGTGTGTCTGTCACTGTGTGTGTGTGTCTGTCACTGTGTGTGTGTGTCTGTCACTGTGTGTGTGTGTCTGTCACTGTGTGTGTGTCTGACACTGTGTCAGCTGTTGATTTGGTGTGTGTGTGTGTCTGCTGTTACTTGTGGTTGATGAGATACTCGTGGCTCCAGCAAATCCACCGATCCCTGGAGGTCCATAAAATGGCTCGACTGTGAAATGAGGTTTTGCCATTTAATACCTCCGGAATATTGAATTCCCCTCCCTCCCTCCCTCCCTCTCCCCTCATTCTCACGTACTTACTTACTCTCTCCCCGTCTCTCTCCCCGCTCCCAGGAGCTCAACACCAACTTCCGCCAGATCATCTTCCCCGAGGCGCTGCGCTGCATGCTGAAGGGCGAGCCCACCCTGGAGGCCATGCTGTCCGAGCTGGACCTGCTGGTGGAGCAGAGCTCCGACGGGGTCTCCCTGCAGGGGCTGGCCGACGCCCTGCACGCCCACCTGGCCAGCGCCGCCATGGGCCTGGAGGAGGACGACAGCGGGCACTGCCTCCACGTCACCAGGTAGAGCTCACCCCCCCCCCCCCCCCCCCCAGAGGAGAAATAAGGAGTCAGGTGGCTGAGCGGTTAGGGAATCGGGCTATTAATCAAGAATGTGTCTGTACTTGCTGTAAGTCGCTCTGGATAAGAGCGTCTGCTAAATGACTAAATGTAAATAAGTTTATCCTATATAAATCTACTATATCTATTTACATTTAGTCATTTAGCAGACGCTCTTATCCAGAGCGACTTACAGTAAGTACAGGGAACATTCCCCCCCGAGGCAAGTAGGGTGAAGTGCCTTGCCCAAGGACACACGTCATTTGGCACGGCCGGGGAATCGAACTGGCGACCTTCAGATTACTAGCCCGACTCCCTCACCGCTCAGCCACCTGACTCCCCTATTTAAAAAGTACATAGAATATAGTATCGATTTAGCTGTCTTGTTAGCTAGCCAGCTGCTTCTACTTCTAACCTGGGTTAGGGTTAGAACAGTGTAGAAGCCCCCCCGAGCCCCCCCCCCCCCCCGAGGCTGACCCGTGTGTGCGTGTCCCCCAGACTGCTGCGGGCCCAGTACTCTGAGCTGATCCAGCCTCGCACCCTGGACCGGCCCGGCCACGACACGCCCAAGATGTCTGCCGGACAGATGCTGCTGGTGGCCTTCGACGGCATGTTCGCCCAGCTGGAGGCGGCCTTTGGACAGCTCACCGAGAAGGTAGCCCTCCCTCTCTCCCTCCCTCCCTCTCCCTCCCTCCCTCGCACACTAAAGCTTAGCACCCTGCTGCTCTAGACCTTAATCCAGCCTTTCTCAATCCTGGTCCTCGTGCCCCTTGTCCTGCATGCCTTTAGATGTTTTCCTGCTCCAACGTGCCTGATTCTAGTGAATCAGGCTCCTGCTGAGCTTGATATAACGACCCAATCGTTTGACTCGGGTGTGTTGGAAGAGGGACACATCTGAAAGGAGCAGGGTTTCGATCGGCTGCCCTAAACGCCCTCGTGCTCTCTCCCTGAGATTGCTTTACTTGACTTGTTTAGGGCGGCATGATATGCAAGCCTTTGTTATTCTTCTCCTCATAATGAGTTAAGTAATGCTCTTCTTCTCTCCTCCTCTCTGTAGCTGGCGTCCCTGGAGGTCCCGTCGGCGTGGCGCAAGGTGGACGTGCTGTGGGAGGCGCGGGCGGCGCAGGCCCACCTCCTGGACAGCCCCGCCCAGAGGCACGTGCTGGAGGAGGTGTTCTTCATCCGGAGGCTGCAGACCATCAGGGACTTCTTCAGGCTCTGCTGCTCCTTCGCCCAGACGCTCGCCGGTAGGAGCCCCCGCTCTCGGCATGATGTTTTTCACTTTGGCAAAGTCCTTTTATAATCTGTATTAAATCGGATCAACTCTCTTAAGGCGGGGGGGGAAAACGATTTAACCAGAGCACTGAACCATCCCCTAACATCTCCCCTTCCCCCCCAGGCACCTGCCCCCCAGCCGGGGAGGACCCCGGCCCCCCCAACGGGCCCGTGGGCCTGGGGAAGCCCCTGTACCGGGGGCCCCCGGCGGGGACGGCGGTGGTGAGCGAGGAGCAGATGAGCCGGCCCATCAAGGCGTTCACGGCCGAGTTTGTGCGTCAGATGCTGATGGGGCTTCCCACGCAGGCGCTGGGCCTGGCCCTGTGCAGCGCCCTCTCCGGCCTGGGCCTGGACCTCATCAGCCAGGTGGAGGCCAAGGACTTTGGGGCCGAGGGCAAGGTCAGTCACAGGGACTGAAATTGTCTGTCAGAAATCACATCTTTTAATGTTTTTTTTTCTCTTTTTTTTTTTTTGTGTGTGTTTTTAGCTTTGTTGCTTGATGTTGTGTTTTTTTTATTGTTGTTTTTTTATGTAGAATATTTTAGTTGTAACTTTTTTTTCTTTGATGGGTTGTGGATATTGTTGTGTTTAGAGAGCTTGGGTCACTCCTCTCCAGATGGAATGACCAGGCATACGCCTGACATGACCCCCATCTCCCCCCCCCCTCCAGGTGAGCCTGGACGAGCTGTGCAAGAAGGCGGTGGAGCAGGGCATGGCGGCGGGCCGGCTGTCCCAGCTGCTGCTGAACCGGGCCACCGTCCTGGCCTCGTCCTACGACACGGCCTGGAAGAAGCTGGACATGGTGCGCCGGCTGGAGTCTGGCCTGGACGCCGCCAAGCTCAGCCTGCAGAGGACCCAGCTGCACATCGCCATGTTCCAGGTGAGCCTGGGATCAACATCCACCATTCTGGTTCTGACCTGGGGCCGTCTGGGGTAAACGGCTTGGCCTGGGGCCCAGGTCAGACTGGCCCGGATCTGCTGGTGGTTCACCACTAATCCCTCAGTGTGCGTGTGTGTGTGTGTGTTAGTGGCAACACGAGGACATCCTGGGCCCTCAGCCCATGAGCGTGAGCCCCCCTCCTCGCTCCATCATCCTCAGCAGCATGAAGAAGAAGATGTACAAGCTGAGCCAGGACGAGGCGGCCATCGCCACGGTGCAGGTGAGGCCCCGCTCGCACCACAACACGGCCCCTCTTCATGTTCTAGATGTTTCCCCTGCTCCAACACACCTGATTCAAATAAATGGGTTGTTATCAACCCATTTGATAGAAGCCTGGTAATGACCCGTTCATCTGAATCAGGTGTGTTGGAGCAGGGAAACATCTAGAACATGCAGGTCAGGAGGGTCCCTGAGGACCGGGGATGAAGAACACTGCTCCTAGTGCACTGGGCTGTGTTCAGACGGCCATGTCATGGCTGTTGGAGTTACCAGGGGTGGCAAACTCCGGTCCTCGAGGGCTGCCGTCCTGCACGTTTTCCTGATCCAGCTCACCTGATTCGAATGAATGGTCGTTATAACAACCCATTTAATTGAATCAGATGTGTAACCTTAGACGGTTAACGAGGCCAAGTATAGTCTGGTGTTCAGGTATTTCCGTCTGCCAGTACAGTCTTAGGGAGCTGGTGCTCATGTTAGATCTGACACCTGGATATGAGCCCTTCCTGAACAGGATGCATGTCCCGCCCCCAGGAGAAGCTGGCTGTGCTGGAGGCCAGCATCGAGCAGCGCCTCAAGTGGGCCGGAGGAGCCAACCCCGCCCTGGCGCCCGTGCTGCAGGACTTTGAGCTGACCATCACCGAGCGCCGCGCCCTGGTGACCCGGGAGAGCCAGCGCACCAGCCAGGTAGGACACACACACACACACACACACACACACCCCGCCTTACAGCTCAGTGTTTGGGTTAGGAACAGGCCGCAATCAAACCAAGCCGTCCTTAGCGGAAATCCTGTCTGAATACATGCCGGTCATGCATAGAGGCATGGCTTTCATTCTGTCGCTTTCGAAAGGCAACCAAACCATTCTGTTGGGGTGAACTTATATAGGTTTACATAGGCGGCACCTGACATTAGCTAGCAGGTGTCGGTAACGGTAGGGTTGACCGCCCGTTCCCACGGTAACGGCATCTGAGACCCCCCCCCCCCCCCCCCGGGCGGCTGTCGTCCCGTGCAGGTGACCTTCCTGTGCTCCACCATCCTGAGCTTCGAGGGCCTGCGCACGCGGACGCCCGAGGCCCTCAGCATGGACGCCGCTCTCTTCGAGCTGCTCAAGCTCTGCCAGCAGACCTGCTCCTACGCCGCCCAGTTCAACACCAGCGTGTCCCCCCTGGAGCTGCAGCTGCTGCACCGGCTGGTGAGGCAAAACAAGTGCACCCAAACTCCCCACACACACACATGCACGCGCACAAGTCAACTTTGAAGCTGGGGGCAGTCAATCTTGGACTGCGCTCAACAGTACAGCCGGGGAACGACCTCCTAACCCCCGAGCGTCTTCCCAAACCAGGGCCCGTCCGTGGACCTGCCCATCGGCAGCCCCGATTGGCTGGCGTGCGCCCAGAAGCAGCTGGCCCAGGAGCTGTGCTCCCAGCGGGCGGCGCAGGCGGAGCGCGAGCAGCAGCTGGAGGCGGCGGGCGAGGCCCAGCAGCTGCTGGTGGACGCCATCAAAGGCATCCTGTCCAATCACAACCGCCAGCTGGCCGACGTCAAGCACCTGCTGAGGGCCATGGCCAAGGTACGCACGCGCTGTGCTGGCATGGCCGCGCTGTCGAACACACACCGATTATGAGTCATTGAATATACGTAGTATGAAGGTGACACTTGTAGCAGTGGCAGTTTACCGTGGGTTATGCATAACCCCCTGCTTGTCGCAGCTATGGTGTTTACTAGCACCCACACACATGGGGGCGCCACTCTTCGCGCCTCACCCTTAACTGGCTGCCCCCCCCCCCCCCAGGACGAGGAGAACGCGCTGGCGGAGGGCGAGGAGGTGTCCTACGAGGGCAGCGTGCGGCAGTTCCTGTCCGAGTACAAGGCGTGGCAGGACAACATGCAGGTGGTGCTGTTCACTGTGGTGCAGGCCTCGGGCCAGCCGCACTGCCCCGACCAGCTGGAGCTGCTGCAGGAGATCCCCGCCACGCTCAAGGAGCTGCACGCCCAGAGCCAGAGGTGAGGGACACACACACACACACACACTCACACACACACACACACGCTCAAGGAGCTGCACGCCCAGAGCCAGAGGTGAGGGACACACACACACACACACACACACACACACACACTCACACACACACACACGCTCAAGGAGCTGCACGCCCAGAGCCAGAGGTGAGGGGCACACACACACACGCTCAAGGAGCTGCACGCCCAGAGCCAGAGGTGAGGGACACACACACACACTCACACACACACTCATGTAGGCAGTGCGGAAGTAGCCTACAGGGCCAAATATTTCACCCCCTGCTCTCCTCCCTGCAGCGTGTACAACGGCCTGGTGGGATTCGCGTCTCCCCTGGTGACCGAGAGGGCCGGCGACTGTGCCAGCCCCACCTCCACAGCTCAGAGCAGCTTCGCTGCGGGTGCGTCACCACGGCGACACCACGCCCGACGGATGACTGTGTACACACGCCGCATGATGTGACCTTCGGTTGTGTTCAATGGACGCTTTTAAAACGTTTTATCGTTCTCTCTTTCGCTCTCCTGCCTCTCTTTCGCTCTCCTGCCTCTCTTTCGCTCTCTGCCTCTCTTTCGCTCTCTGCCTCTCTTTTGCTCTCTCGCTCTCTTTTTGCTCTCTCTCTCATCCCACCAGCTGTGCGATGCAGCGGCGCCAAGACCCAGCCGGACTCCATGTCCCAGAATGCACGCAAGCCCCTCCTTCCCCGTAACCTAGGCACCCCCGCGGACACCCCGCCCAGCACACTGGTTCTGACCACCAAAGGCCTGAACCCCAGCCCCAAGCGGGCCGTACGGGACCCCAAGACGGGACGAGGTACGTCCGGGTCCAAACCACCGGGTCAAACCACCGGGTCAAACCACCGGGTCAAACCACGCCCACCACTAGTCCTGACTTAGAGCTGACGTTGCAAACTTCCATGACTGTATTTCCTCGGCTTCTTGTGTGGTCGTGTGCGCGTGAGGAATGATGGGTGTCTGGTGGTCGAAGTTGGACTAAACGCCGTTTTGGGTTTTGTTGGTTGCGGTCCCAGCCGTCCAGGAGAGGAACTCGTACGCGGTGAGCGTGTGGAAGAGGGTGAAGGCCAAGCTGGAGGGCCGAGACGTGGACCCCAACCGGAGGATGAGCGTCACGGAGCAGGTAGGACTGGCGCACACTCACTACTCACCCTCCAAGACACCGAGATGAACACATACAAGACTCCCACCAAACGTCTGACCATAACGAACCGTATTGGGTTGGATGTTGTCTTAGGAGAGGCTACAAAGGCTTCCCTGTTTTCACCGGGGGGGGGGGGGGGTGGATAAAAATAATCTATTTCCTCTGAATGTCCCTTCTTAGGTGGACTACGTCATCAAGGAAGCCACCAACATGGACAACCTGGCCCAGTTGTACGAGGGCTGGACAGCCTGGGTGTGAATGGGGACGCCGCTTGATCTCATTGGTCCAGCGCCGGGTTAGACATCCAACCAGAATCCACCAGGGTCTGGGGCGACGGGAGCTGCGCAGCACCCATGTGCCGCAACCAATAGGGGGAAGGCTGGGGTGGGCGGACGCCTAGACCCCCCCCCCCCCTCAACTTCTGGGGCCCACCTGGGGCACCCGTGGCAACCGCTGCAACCACCACTGTCTCCCCCCAGCCCCCCCCCCCCCTCCCCTTCCCCAGGGCGATCCAGCTGACCCAATGCTAGTGGGGGGGTTTTGCACCCGTATCCCATACGGTGTTTGAAGATGGGGGGGAGCTGTCCAGGACGGGGGATGGGGGAGGGGGGGGGGGGGAGGGAGCGGGGGGAGGTGGGATGACGAAAGCACCACCCCCCCTCCCTGCTTTGAACGAATGCTTTCCCCACCCCCCCACCCCTGAGATCCATCATCCACGGGCCGCTCAGGATTGCCCCAGTTGATCAAACAAACAGACACGACTGTCCTGCCACAGGGGGATTGAGCAAGGAAACAGGACAACCTTATGTGGACATAGGCCTAGCCTTGTAAACAGTGTCTACCTTTAAGAGCAAAGATGATTGGTCTGGACCTTGGAAGGCAGACATGGGCAGTGATTAAAGAGGCTTCTCAGGAGCCAGTTGTCTGTTCCTGTTTTTCTGTACCCATTCCCTGTTGGTAAAGTTATTCTGATTAGGCCAGTGGCAGGTCTACGTGTGATGTGATTGGGCAGTGTGGTGTGGGTGGGTGGGAGATGGACCCCATCTTGAAGCCTGAGAGAAATGTTATTTCCAGGAGGAAAAGACGGTGGGATCAACTTTCTCCTCAAACATTTATCATACGGATGAGAGACAAAAAAATAAACGACTTATTTTACACTTTCCGAATGTTTATCGCACCAAATTTCACTAATTGTCAGGAAATGGAGATTCACTGTCGTGTTTTTGAATGTCTTTGGCACTGCATATGATGTGCTTCAAGTTAACAGAACATATCGTCTGAAGTTCAATTTTTGGGTTGATTTCTGAATGGACTAAGAAGGGACAAAATGAACTGTGTGTGGAGAGAGGAGAGATTGAGGGAAATCCTTTTTCATATCTTTTTTTCTTAAATGTGCAGCTTTAATCTCTTGTGTCGTAGGCTTTTCTCCTGACCCTTCTTTGAAAATAACCTTTAGAATAGATTGCTGCCTTTTTGGACTTGCCTGTACGAAGCTTCAACTCTCCTAATATGTAACCCCCCCTCCCCCCTCCCTTCCAAAGCTTGCGTTTTACTAATCTTGACTTTCTAGTTTTACATTTTTAGTAGGAGAAATGCATTAAGAAATAGTGATGTTTCGGTGGTGGTGGTGCAAATTGTTATTTCTTAAGATTTTATTCGTTTCTGTTTGATGCCAAATAAACTTGGATTTAAAACGACATTCTTGTTATTTGTTGCCCCCCATAACCAGTTTGTGCGATTGCAAACTTGTGTAGTTTAGGCTGTTCACAGTGTATGCCCATTGCCACAGTAAATTCCTTGTTTGTGTGAACGTACATGGCGCATAAAACTGATTCTGACGAGCACAGACTGGTGTACACGAGCAAGTCATAAAATACTTCCGACTCGCTAAACTGGGGCACGATTAGTCCCGACAGAACATACTACACACATTTATATTATAGGCATTTAAGTAATTTAATAATTGACAGGTCTTGACAAGTTCCGGTTGATGACGGAACTGTACGAACTACATTTCCCATAAAGCCTGCCATCGTGACGTATTTCGTTTGATATAAAAACATTCTGCTGTTCGACCGTTGGTTATGAACTGCAGAGAGAGGCAAGAAAAGGGGTAGTAAGTGCGGTACTCTGGGACGTTTTATACTGAACAAAGACATTTAAAGACATTTGACGAAAGATTTTGTAGGCTGCCACCACTGCTAGCTATGGCTGAAGGAGACAATAAAAGCGCTAATGTACTGGTAAGTATCAACGGAACGCTTAGACTAGTAGGCTAGCTCTACCTAGTACGGCAGGGTTTGAGTTAGTCTAGGTCGGCTAGCAACTAGCTCTAGCTAGTATTTTTTTAAACAACGATACATTAAGTACTGGTACTATATAAACGGTGTATATACAGTACTGTCCAGCGTGACAATTTGACAGTGCGCAGAGCTTTGTTCGCTCGGATGTGTTGGAAGGGACATTGTGAACTGCAAACAGAGCTAGGCTAGTCTGTACTGTACAGTACCTAACAGCAGGGTTCCGTTAGCCAGCTATTCCACCTTTCCAGCTCCCCAGGGTTGGGGATTAACCAGTGTGAGAATCTTGCTCAACAACAACCATTAGCGAGCTAAATCGTTAATCTGGCCATCTGTTAAATTGGCATATCGCGTCAAGATACTAACTTGTTAGTTAGCAATGGCGTGTGTTAATTTGTGTATGTACTGATTGATAGATAACTAGTTACTGTAGCTACAGTAGATGGCTCTACCATTGTAATTTGCATTAAATGCGGTGTATCTGTAACGTCTATTTTATGTTGTGTACAAATGTAGCTGTAGCCTAGTTGGGGCTGAAACTGAAGTGGGCGTTAACGTCGTCGTTACAGTATTTGGCAATGCTACAGTAGGCAGTGCTGGGTTCATTTTGCAATTAAACCCGTTGTTGAAGCCGTTGTCTTGAATACTAACTAGCCAGTCAATACTTACACCCGACCCTCAGTTGACTGTCTGCTAGGCTAGGTAATTGCTGTTTATCTTAGATGCTTCCTAGGTTGGTGGGTGAGTTGAGTAACCCGTCACGGCCACAGTGCAAACGGTAGTGGCCTGGTGCTAAACGTCAGCTAGCTAACTAGTTAGCAATGCTGGGCCTGGCCATCTCGTACAGTTACTATAGACAACACATCAGCTAAATAACGATGCGTTGTGCATCTTTGCTTGTCATGTTTTTTCATCTGGCTTCTTAGTTGTATTTGTTAGGCTTTACGCCTCCCGACAAAACGTTAACATTTTAGGCAGCATCAAACCAGAACGCGACCCAATTCTAATATGTACAGTTGGCACTAGGTAAACGCTGTCGAAATAAACGCGTGATTTGATATTTTGTTCCTGTACAATTCAAGCGTGGGCAGAAGTATGTACGGCTAGCTTGTATCCATTTTAGTCGTGATGAGCAGTGCGTCACTAGAAGCCCATGTCCTTGGCGAGAAAACAGCTGAGACAACGATCCGTGCTTTGCCGGTACAGTGCGGGATTCTTTAACAACGCGTACCTCAATGGAACCTCTGTGTGCATGTCTCTTGGCCCCTTTGAACCCTGGCCATGTCTTGAGATGATTTGAAAGGTAGTCACGGTGGCTAGAAAGCTATGTTTTAAAGGGTACAGCTGTCGCAGTTTGAAATATGTAACGTTATGCAAATATGTCTTCTCCTGCACAGTCATGCGTTATCTGTTCCTGCCACTGGCAAAGGGAGTGTCACACGCCTTGAAATGTAGGCTACTCTTTCACACACTGGGTAGGCCCATGTACTTAGTCATGTTGATCTCAGGGTTTGATCAAGCCTCGGGTTGTGTTCCTGTTGAGACTTTTCCGCCAAAGGGGGAAGTGCACAGACACATTCCAGTTAGCTTTTAAACGAGAACATAAGCATGTAGTAGGCCTACCTGCGCTTTCGGGTGTCAGAGGTAAGGTGTAGGCCAGTCTACAGCGATGAGCAAACGTTCTGTGTGAGCTGGAATGGGCCCCTCCCATCTCCTGGCATGGCTATCCGGTCTTCATGGTGCGTGTGTGTGTGTGCGTGCGTGTGTGTGTGTGTGTGTCCAGGCCCATGAGACGGCCCAGCTGGAGGAGCAGCTGCAGGGCTGGGGGGAGGTGATCCTGGCCGGGGACCGGGTGGTGCGCTGGGAGAAGCCCTGGTTCCCTGCGGTCCTGATGGGGGCCACCACTGTCCTCTTCACGTGAGTAGACCCCTCGCTCGCTCATCTTCTGACTCCCAAACGTGACCACCGCCTTTACAAACACCACCTTTACAGAGACCACCTTTACAGACACCGCCTTTACAGACACCGCCTTTACAGACACCGCCATTACAAACACCGCCTTTACAGACACCGCCTTTACAAACACCGCTCTAACCAGCTACGCCACTGCAAAGCCAGCTCTTCGATGGCACGGATGGGTGGTATTTATATTGAGGAGTGAGTTTAACCAGTTCAACTCGGATACACATGGATACACAAATATAGTAACCGCTTTCTCTCTGGACCTGAGCAGTTATTTAATACTAGCTCAGTAGTAAGAGCTTTTGACAACAGATCAGGAAGTTGCAGGTTCAAATACCCCCCCCCCCCCCCCCACACACACACACACCTTCTGTATGCTGCTTTGGATAAGTGTCCACTAAATGACAACATCATCACGTCATTAGCAACATTCCTTCCCAACCGATAAGTCTTCGTCACAGGTCTATTGTTGCTGGGTTTGTGCGTCGATCATACCCTGGAGCCTAATGATGACTCACATTTCCTGTAAATGGTTTTAGGGAACATGGCGGAGGGCTATTCATTATTCAGAGTACGCAAACATACGGGTCGACACAGCCTTCGTCACTAGGTTTTATGTTGCTGATCTTTTGCTGTCTACATAAACCTAATTCGACAAAGGACTGTTACAGGGTTTAGTTGGGTTTCCTAGTGTTTGTACCCGTTAAACGTTAAATGCAAATTCAAATGATCTTGAGTATAGGCTCTCCTAAAGTAACAGGTTGTTGGTGGAGGGGATGTGAACCTTGGAGTCATGTGACCCGAAGGCAGCACAAGGGTTCAGCAGTAGTTGCGAGGGAGCCTGCCTCCTGTCTAACCCCACTCTGCCCTCCCCCAGGCTCATCTACTACCTGGACCCCTCCGTGTTGACTGGGCTGTCTGGCTCCGTCATGCTGCTGTGCCTGGCCGACTACCTGGTGCCCACCCTCGCCCCACGCGTCTTTGGCTCCAACCAGTGGTGAGGGAGACTTGGGGGGGGGGGGGGGGGGGGGTGTAACATGGGGGCCACCAAAGCTCAGCATGCTGGCTTATCGTGTACCACCTCTCTTTCTGTTTCTCTGTCCCTCTCTCCTTCTTTCTACCTCTATAACCCTCTCTCCACCCCCCTCTCCTTCTTTCTACCTCTATAACCCTCTCCCCACCCCCCTCTCCTTCTTTCTACCTCTATATAACCCTCTCTCCACCCCTCTCCTTCTTTCTACCTCTATAACCCTCTCTCCACCCCTCTCTCCTTTCTACCTCTATAACCCTCTCTCTACCCCTCTCTCCTTTCTACCTCTATAACCCTCTCTCCACCCCTCTCTCCTTCTTTCTACCTCTATAACCCTCTCTCCACCCCTCTCCTTCTTTCTACCTCTATATAACCCTCTCTCCACCCCTCTCTCCTTTCTACCTCTATAACCCTCTCTCCACCCCTCTCTCCTTCTTTCTACCTCTATAACCCTCTCTCCACCCCTCTCCTTCTTTCTACCTCTATATAACCCTCTCTCCACCCCTCTCTCCTTTCTACCTCTATAACCCTCTCTCCACCCCTCTCCTTCTTTCTACCTCTATAACCCTCTCTCCACCCCTCTCTCCTTTCTACCTCTATAACCCTCTCTCCACCCCTCTCTCCTTCTTTCTACCTCTATAACCCTCTCTCCACCCCTCTCCTTCTTTCTACCTCTATATAACCCTCTCTCCACCCCTCTCTCCTTTCTACCTCTATAGCCCTCTCTCCACCCCTCTCTCCTTTCTACCTCTATAACCCTCTCTCCACCCCTCTCTCCTTTCTACCTCTATAACCCTCTCTCCACCCCTCTCTCCTTTCTACCTCTATAACCCTCTCTCCACCCCTCTCTCCTTTCTACCTCTATAACCCTCTCTCCACCTCTGCTTCTCTGTCCCTCTATCTCTCCTCCACCACCACCAACAACATGCAGTGTGGAAACCAGACTCCCTAGTCTAGGCATGAGTGACTGCCTGCAGTACCAGACTCCCTAGTCTAGGCATGAGTGACTGCCTGCAGTACCAGACTCCCTAGTCTAGGCATGAGTGACTGCCTGCAGTTGCTGCTGTGTGTCCTGTATCCATACCCACCAGTCCCCGCCCTCACCCTGAGACCTGAGTCAGCAGCTGTCCATCAGCACCCCATCTCACACAGCCTGTCTCACACACCCTGTCTCACACAGCCTGTCTCACACACCCTGTCTCACACACCCTGTCTCACACACCCTGTCTCACACAGCCTGTCTCACACAGCCTGTCTCGCACAATAAGGCAATGGTCTGAAATAAGCACTGAAGACCAAGCAGGAAATGGAAGGTCACGTCCTTAACTCTACAGACACATTTATCCTGTGGTCTTAGTCCCACTGCCAAGTCATGACCCATGGCATACACACCCTGACCTGCTCTGCTCTTTTATTATCACATGATACTTGATCAGATGGAATGCTTGCTGAGCAAGTCAAGTAGATGCCTAGTTGGGTGCTCTTATTACTGAAGCAGTCGCAATTGGCAGACGTTTCGTTCCGTAGCATGACTTAGCACTGTGTCGTGTTTGCTACGCTACGTGCTGGAGGCTGTTCTGAGTGTTCACTTTGTCACTTTGAGCACGCGAGAAACGGGGCCGTGCTTGTTGGGGCGGTAGAACGTCGTAGGTGACACCGCACTGTAGATGCTTCCTTTTTTAAGATGAGCTTCGCAAACGAGTCTGTTCCGTGTAGCATAAGGCTGCACAAACGTCTTAAGTTGTGCAAGGATGTAGCTCAATACCACAAGGTCGCGGTGATGAAACGCTCAGACGGAATTTGCGTCCCAACAAATGTTGTACTGTTTGCCCTCCATTAGAGATCACGGGGGTGTTTTTTTACTGGGGTTAAAAATAACAACAAAAAACCCTTCATCTCCACCTGACCGTTGGTCCTCCTCTCCCTCAACAGGACCACCGAGCAGCAGCAGCGCTTCCACGAGATCTGCGGCAACCTGGTGAAGACGCAGCGCCGCGTCCTGGGCTGGTGGAAACGCCTCTTCGCCCTGAAGGAGGAGAAGCCCAAGATGGTACGCAGCGGGGGCGCTGCGCCTCCGCGTTCCACGCCCGGCAGTTACGGGCGTGACCGCTTATACCCGGGTTCTGTCACCGCAAGGATTTGAGGGGTGTTCTCCCCCCCCCCCCCCCCCCCCCCCTCAGACATGTGATCTTGTTACTGGCGACTTCGCTTCCGGAAGGGGAATTAAATTCCCGGTTCAAAGAGGCCTCTGCTCGGACCGATGGGCTAAAAGGCATCGCGTTACAGGTCCTCGTCTCGATGAAGGGCCCTCCTGGGATCTCTTCCCAGTCGCTGGTAAAGCTGCCACACCCCTTCAGTTCCCGCTGCTGGGTTTCATAGCGGCGGCAGCTTGCTCTGGGCTGCGGTTAAATATGGCCCCAGTCAGCTGATAGTCCCCAGCCTGCCGCTCCATTTAGCTCGTCATTAACCCGGTTACGGTCGCCGCCGCCGCCACGCAGCCTGCAGGCAGAGCCGGCTTTAGCAAGCCCTCGCGCCGTGTAATGTCTGCCCTTCTGAAAGAAACGACATCTGAAAACGGTCCCTCGGTCACAAACGCGCTCCGACGCATGGCAAGACGACGTTAGATGTCTTTTAGAAAGGTCGGAAGTACGTTTTGGCCTTAGGGGCCAGTGCTTGGCTGCGTTTTGATCAGCCTAGAATCGAGTTTAAATGAGCAGTGTCTCCCTAGTGATGTTGGTTGTAACGGGGCCCCCCTCTCTACCCACAGTACTTTGCGTCGGTGATCAGCAGCCTCCTGGCGGTGGCTTGGATTGGCCAGCAGGTCCACAACCTGTTCCTCACCTACCTGATCGGTGCGTATGAAGATTGACGTGTCTCACACACACACACACACACACACACACACACACACAGGGGTTTCACGTCAAGCCTATCGGCTGTAGTACACAAATTGGCTTTGATGGCTCTTGCCAGCTATTAAGAGTCAGTGCCTCTCATGTCAGCTTAACTTAATTTTTCACTTTGCTACCTCTTGCTCATTAAACCGTGTTTTTTGGGGGGGCGGTGGTGAATGGTTAACATCTCTCTATGGCTCCTTTGTGTCACATAATACAGGCAGAGGCATGCCTAGACCGATAGTGCCGTAACCCTGATCTGAATGAACAGAACGAGTCAAACCGAAGGATTGGGGTGAAAGGTTAAGCCACAAAACCCAATGGTGGATGCTCAAAAGTTGTTTCATGGTTAGGATCCCTTTGCTCTCATTTTTGTAGTTGGGTTTCCTGGAGACAAGTCCCATCTGACTCAAGTCGCCTCTGAACATCAAACCCAAACTGTTTCCACACTCTGCTGTAGTGTCAGGAGTCTGCAGTGTTTGTAGCAGGAGGTGTGACTGGTCGGAAATGCTGGTTAGCATCGCGTCCTGTTTCACAAGCCTGCCAGAGAGACTGTTTTTGTGAGCTTAGTGCTATCGAGGCCCATAATGGAGTTCACTGTGTCAGTGACATCACCTTTCCCCCAAAACAGTTGGCACTGTTTCCAAGAAATATCAAAGTGGATCCATTAGTTTGGAGAAATACCTGAAGCTCCGTGAAGCAGTTCTCTAACTAATGGAGCATGTCATGGGGACAGCTTTGACAAAAACTGTGGAGGCACGGCTGTTTGGTTAGACATTGAAAACTTTAGGGTAAAAGGGCACTCAAAGATTAGACCGTTGGATATTATCTGGAACGAGAGAGAATCGTCTGGTAGCATCTCAGGTCTCCAGAGCGGTCGACACCAGACCAGTCCAGGAAGCGTAACCGTGGGAGTTGAGATCATTTAAACAAGAATAGACTAGTACTGCATTGATAGAGAGAAATTGCCCTGTTACAGCCTTGTTCATGGGCACAAAACATACCTTTTTTAAGAAATAGCATCTTAATTCTGTCACTACAACCTGCCTTGTAAGTGCATAACTTGGCGTGCAGCACAGGGAAGGGAGCCACCTGGGAGTCTCCACAGCCGGCAACATCTTGTGTTCAGCTTGATCCTTGGTCCAGGTCTTGATGTCTGAGAGATCATGGAAAGCCCCGCGTGACATTTGAAAGGGACCTGACGGTACTTCCTGTGTGACCTGACGGTACTTCCTGTGTGACCTGACTGTACTTCCTGTGTGACCCCCCCCCAGTGAGCTTCCTGTTGCTGCTGCCTGGCCTCAACCAGCACGGAGTCATCAGCAAGTACGCCGGCATGGCCAAGAGGGAGATCAACAAGCTGCTCAAACAGAAGGAGAAGAAGAACGAGTGAAGGGGGAACGAGGAGGAGGGGAGGAGAACGGGCGGATGGACGAGGAGGAGATGGAACCACACGGGCGCTTCACACCTCATCTGCAGCAGAGCAAGACCCTTTTCAAACTCTGAAGAACTCTCTTCGCCTCTCTTGGAAGCCGTTCTCCTACGAAAGGGGGGGGTGGGGGGGGAGGGTGTCCAGTGTCCAATACCCACTCATCATGCAGTGTACACGAGGGGGTGGGGGGGGGTTTAATCATTGGGTTCTCACCATGTCAGCAGTCATGTTGCTTAGATCACACTGGTGAAGTGGGCGTGCACACACACACACAGTATGTTCTCTGTTTCTTAGACCCGTATGATTTAAGAAGCCAGTGAGTCATTCTTTGGCATTCCCGTTTTTGTTTAACCTGAAAAACAAACTACTGAGTAAACATTTTGTTGTGAAATTGCGTAACGCCTCCACACCTCAACATAGAACGTCTTCACCGTCTTCGAGTTTCAGTCATATTTTATTGCTTTGTAGCCTTCTTGTTTGTTTCTGAAAACTGAGACGGACACACAAGTCACCCCTTTTCTTCTTCTTGTTATTATTATTCCCCCCCCCCCCCCTGCATCTCATTTGTTAGCTTTGCTCTGAAAGCATAAAACAAAACTGGATTCGAGAGATGGGGGCAGACCTGATCCCTGCGGTGTCAATGTCAGGTTGTTAACTATTACGTAGGCCTACTGCTGTAACGCTGCTAGCAGACCCCTCTGTGGCTTCTCTCCTACCCTGGTCTGGCCCTCTCTCTTCAGGGGGTAGCCCTCGCTTCTCTCCTACCCTGGTCTGGCCCTCTCTCTTCAGGGGGAAGCTGTAAATACAACCGTCCTTATTTCCTTTCTTCAACATTTTCCTGTCTGTTGGTTTCTTTGTGTGTTTTTGCCGTCTTGCCGTAGATGTCTTTTTTTGAACTGTGTTTTCCCGTCATTTCACACATGTTTAGGAGATCTCTCACCGAGAATAAAGTCTGATTCAAACCAGGCGATGACTCGACTCTTCTGTCTACAAAGAATACGAGAGAAATGTGTTCAAGGGACGTCGGTCTCATGTTTAAGGAAGGAAGGAGATATGTAGGAAGTTGGGTTAGAGACGGCTTTATTTACAAAACCTACAAAAACGTTACCAAAATGCAAACGTTGCGTGATTTTGAAAAGCGCTTGTTTGACTCTCAGGACAGTTGCCTTAGTGTTGACCGTTGATCTTGCATCATTCCACAGTTCTCACTTTTCAAGCATGACTGGCCCCAGCACATTTTCGACTTCTCTTTTAAAGCCTACAATGTTCCTCATGGTGGCAACGTTAATACCGTCCACAGCTCCAGGGCAGTTAGACATGTCATTTAAAAAAGGAGATGTGGTTGAATGCCAGAGACGTGCACAAACACTACAAGCGTTGGAAAGCCTCGAGGCTGACATACTGTACGCTTCACTTCTCAGGACCAAAGGTATTTATTCAGTGAAGAAGCACCCATCTGTGATGAAGAGAAGCACAATTGAAGGTCAAGGGAACCTGAGGAGGTGGTCTGTTTTCTTAGTTGAAGAAACGTTTACTTGCTGCATTGTGCCTGTGTCCAGCACGATGAACAGTCAGGTGGGTTTGGCCTGATTCTACAACAGCTTTTTTTTTATAGGTTGTCACTTGAGTCGATAGGCGCAGCAGTCGGTTTCCCAGCGCCGCGCAGCCCACAGGGCTCTGTCCCCGGACCTCCTCGTCGTCACAGGAACACCCTGGCCTCTCGCTTCCCCTGCAGCACACAAACCAGCTGTTTCTACCCGAGTGTGCGTGCGTGCATGCGCGTGTGTGTGTGAGAGCTCCTGTTGAGCGAGCAGATATGGTGGCGTATGCGTAGCGTGAGTGTTTACCCGTGACAATGTCGTGCTGGTGCCACAGGGTGGGCCTCCCCATACACCTGTGGGACGGGCGGGGCGGGTCCTCACGCATGTGCGCACTCCGATAGGTGGTCCAGTAACAGGTGGGCTCGCGGGGATTGGTGACGGCCATCATAGCCGCGCCCTCCCGGTTCCGCGACTTGTTCCTCCGACCCAGACCG
The DNA here is from genome assembly GCA_023658055.1 of Thaleichthys pacificus. Taxonomy (NCBI): domain Eukaryota; kingdom Metazoa; phylum Chordata; class Actinopteri; order Osmeriformes; family Osmeridae; genus Thaleichthys; species Thaleichthys pacificus. The sequence continues at coordinate 20,064,599 of CM042862.1, read as the reverse complement.
TGCAGGACGTCAGACTGGAGAGAGAGAGGGAGGAGGGAACGGGGACACGGTTGGATTCTGGAGCTGAGAGGAAGGCATATGACACGCACGGCTGATGGAGACACCTGGCTAATCAGGACCCGGATTAACATAATTGAGTGAGCTCATCGACTTGATATGCGGCAAAACAACCTTTTCAAGTCAACCTTTTCAACTAAATGGGGTCCGTTTTGGGAGACGGAGACAGTGAGAAGGAAAAACAAGCGGGCGATGAGGAAGAGGAGGAAGTGGGGGGGGAGACGACAGAAAGACAGAGACGGCCACAAACCGGAGGCTGTTTTAGGAGACCTCAGAAAAGATGTCTACAGTGCCCCCTACTGTTCAACGAGAGTAATGTGGCTGTGAAGAAAGCTGACACAGCAGGGATTCAGCGAAAGGCAGGGATTCAGCGAAAGGCAGGGATTCAGGGATTCAGCGAAAGGCAGGGATTCAGGGATTCAGCGAAAGGCAGGGATTCAGCGATTCAGCGAAAGGCAGGGATTCAGGGATTCAGCGAAAGGCAGGGATTCAGGGATTCAGCGAAAGGCAGGGATTCAGGGATTCAGCGAAAGGCAGGGATTCAGCGAAAGGCAGGGATTCGGCGAAAGGCAGGGATTCAGCGAAAGGCAGGGATTCAGCGAAAGGCAGGGATTCAGCGAAAGGCAGGGATTCGGCGAAAGGCAGGGATTCAGCGAAAGGCAGGGATTCGGCGAAAGGCAGGGATTCGGCGAAAGGCAGGGATTCAGCGAAAGGCAGGGATTCAGCGAAAGGCAGGGATTCAGCGAAAGGCAGGGATTCAGCGAAAGGCAGGGATTCAGCGAAAGGCAGGGATTCAGCGAAAGGCAGGGATTCAGCGAAAGGCAGGGATTCAGCGAAAGGCAGGGATTCAGCGAAAGGCAGGGATTCAGCGAAAGGCAGGGATTCAGCGAAAGGCAGGGATTCAGCGAAAGGCAGGGATTCAGCGAAAGGCAGGCCACGCTCACACATCCCCAACAGCTCTGTCCTCAATCACGTTTGAAAGCGGCCGACTGGATCGACGAGCTGTTGCCTCACGCACCGGCACGACGTCTTTGGGACTGTGCACCGATCTGCTGTGCGTCTGTGGCCGGCTGGTCGACGGCGTGTCACTCAGGTCCAGCTGGGCTGAGTGCTGGGAGGCGCACGAAGGATCTCTGGGGAAGAAGAGGAGCACCTGTCCGTTGGCCGACCTGCCTGAGTAGCTCTGACCAACGGGGGAGGAGAAAGAGAAGGTGGGGGCGGAGCCTGGAGGGAGTCGCTCACATAGCGGCTCAGAATTAAAGGGATTGTTGACATATCAAAGCACATCATTCTAAAGGCATCCACCACTCAGAGATGCCAAACACAGTGAGAGCAAACTGCTGTATACTATAGGTTGTTATAGTACGTTACAAAATAGCCTCCATCTTACACCTCGACACGGATCCTAAAAGGACTGCTGTTAAAGGCTTGAGGGACTTATGTGCGAGGGAGTGTGTGCGTGTGTCCGGTCTACTCCCGACCTGAGAGTGTGTGGTGGTGTAGCAGGTGCCAGCAGTCTGCTCTCCCAGGCTCAGGGTGGTCTGGTGCATCAGACGCCCGTGTCTCGGGCCCACAGCCCCGCCCCCGGGCTGCCCTCCGGCCTGACTGGGAGCCATCCCCTCATCGCTGGCCGAGGACGCTCGACCTACCGCCCCGCTCTGGTCCGAGCCCCTCACCACGGCTCTCTGTGTGTCCACAGACATGGTGGTGTGTCACTGTAACACACACACACACACACACACACACTGGGGCTGTGTTTGAATACTCTGCAGCCCTCCCTCCATGATATCACTGATCTACAAGGATGGGATTGGTTTGAGAGTGCACTCCTCTGCACACAGGTGCTCCTCATCCTGTCAGATCAGATCAGTGATTCTTCAGCAAAGGGGGTAGGAAATATTGTCATGTTTTATTCTAAGTGGAAAAAGCTGAAAGTCAATCAAGTTACATTATCGAATAATGAGCTCAATTATTACTAGCATTGAATTAACAACAGTACTGTAGCATATTACTGTGTCACTGTTGATATACCAATGAAACCACCAACATAAAATGTGCATTGACATCAAATCCACACTCTACTGTCTTGTACTTACAGTCAGAAATATTTGAGCAGCTTCCCCAACCTTCTGTTGTAGTGCAGTTCTAGCCATTGTTGAGTTGTTGTTATGGTTACAAGCAAACAATAGCGTAATAGACCAGCATAGTAACAGCGAACTTACTACAAGACAGGGAATAGTCCAAAGGGATATTTTGGGCTTGATGGAATATATAAATATACTCTAATATTATAATATAATATTGAAACAAAATGGGGGAGTGAAGGGGGAGAGAGTGAGATGGGCAGAATCCATCTAGTGCTTGGCATCTAAGGAGTGTCAATTATTCATATGATTGCTGATTAGAAGTAGAAATTATAATTCACTTAAGCCTGAGTTCTTCAGTGTGGCCTAGTATGGTCCACTAGGGTTACTTTAATCAAATTCTACATTTACTATGAATAGACTGTCTCTACATGGCATGTGACTGACTGCCTAGTATGTTCTGAATACAAAGAGTTTTAGAACATAATTAAAGCGAAAAGCTTGTTCACTGTTGCTGCTTCTAATAAAAGAAAAGAATGTGGGAGAAAATAGCCGACTGTGTGAATGCGTAAGTTAATGGAGACACCTGGAAGGGGTAAAGAGTGACGACACACACAAGCAGGAGGAAACGGACCAAGAACGGGTCTCAATAGTGTTGCTGCTCATTCTTTCTATCTGCACTCATCTGGGAACCAGAGAGATAAACAACATAGAGATAAACAACATAGAGGTAAACAACATAGAGATAAACAACATAGAGATAAACAACATAGAGATAAACAACATAGAGATAAACAACATAGAGATAAACAACATAGAGATAAACAACATAGAGATAAACAACATAGAGATAAACAACAGAGAGATAAACAACATAGAGATAAACAACATAGAGATAAACAACAGAGAGATAAACAACAGAGAGATAAACAACATAGAGATAAACAACATAGAGATAAACAACATAGAGATAAACAACATAGAGATAAACAACATAGAGATAAACAACATAGAGGTTGGCCACTGGCCACTTTCACCTGTTCACCTCTGTCTGACCAGGAGAGGAAGCCACCACCAACTATTGAGACGCACCCCGGCCCCAGGCAGTGGGCCTGGGTAGCAACAGTCCTCACATAGAGCAGGCTACAGTGAGGCTCTACATATAAGGCTCTCATAAAATTACAGAGTAATTAATCAACAGGGCTTACAGGACCAAGGTGGAGTCCAGCTACCATGGCTCTGACCCCAGGCGCATTTGGAGTGGACTTAAAGCCATTACAGACTACAAAGGGAGAGGCTACAGTGAGGCTCTACATATAAGGCTCTCATAAAATTACAGAGTAATTAATGAGGACTTCATGTCACTGTATAACCAAGTATAGCATTAAATATGATGAAATGTCAGTAGGGTCAGAAACAATCGAATCATCGAAGCAAAGCATTTGTTTATTGTGTTCACTGGAATACAGTCAGACCATATGTTTGTTATAGTTATCAACCCGTGGCTAACAAGTGAAACATGTTTGGAAGTTAACTAGTGAAAACATTTTAAATACATGACTGGGCAGTGACCTTGATTAGGGAAGACACAGCTGTTCCGATCACATCATATTATACCAGTCCTCGTAGGCCTAGTCTGGCTAGTGCTTCAGTCATTTTGCAAACCAAACACAAACAGTGCTGAAAGTTTATGAAATATTTCAAGACTGGAACTAAGTCTTTTAATCATAACAGTTAAAGAGCAGTAAAAGAAGGTCTAGAAGCCAATAAGCATTGAGAAAGAATATGAAGTTATACTTCTCGTATTTGTGGCGATTGGGGAAGGAGAACTCAGATTCATCAGGAAGGGTGACCGAGAACTGCTCCTTTCTGAAGAGAATATACACCTAAGAACAAGAGAAAGGTATTGTGCATTTCTGTGAAAAACATTTGCTTGGTGATTTTTTATTATTATTATTTCCTAATGGGGTTGCAGTAGTAATGACCTGCCACTAGAGGCTGCTCTAGGAATACATTCTAGGTTGTGCCTCACTTCAAACTTCTCGTCATAGTTGAAGGGGAAGCCTTTGGCATTTAGGGAGTTGAACAACACCTTCTTCTGCATATTTTCATGATTGAAGCGGACGTCCACGTGCAGAGCGATGTCCTTGTTACTGTGACCAACGTTGATGGCAAATCTTTTGAAAGTGAAAACATCATTAAGGAGGCCAACATCATGGTTGTAACGGGTTGTACATTCTTCACTATGTGCCAATGCTGAACCAGTCTGTTATGTCTTGTAAACTTTACACCAATCACATCTATACAGCCCTATTGACCAATCACCATAAGGAATACAATGATTGCCAACAAACCGTTTAGAACATACCTTTCTTTTAAATCTATTTGGGTTTCCAAAACACCACATAGTCAAGGCATATCATTGTGTACAAGCAGAGTCTGGGAGTCAGTTCAGAAACACATTTTTAATCTTCAGTTACTCACCTATCGCCGTTTGAGTTGGGGACCCCTGTGACGGTCAGGATCTGTCCCACCTCGAAGGACAAGTTTCTCACCTCTACAGTTCTGCATGGTAGGAAGAGAGACACAAAGAGACAGAGCAGTGTGTTGGTGTTTTTCGATGGTTAGGAATAAACCGGCTATTGTCAGGACTTATACTGCACTTCCGAGTTATTACTTGAGAATTATTCTGACAGTTGTTATGCAAAACAATTACTCACTGGAGTCTTCTTGACTGAAGGCGCAACGTCAGTTTAATGTTGAGGAAAGTAAGTTATGTGTCAGGCTCATCTTGTAGGATGGTTTATGTTCCTGATGCTAGAAAACTAGAAAACTAAACTTCTTCCTCATATCTAGCTTAGTGTCAAAGTTTCAGCATTTTCAGCCACACTTGTTACTTAGTAAGAGTTTTCAGAAACAGCTTATCTGTCAGTGTCAGTGTCAGACATTTCTCACGTTTCACGCAACACCTGAAGAAACTGAAGAGTTTCTAAGCAATATGCCTACCGATCCTCTTATTTAGACTCAAATATAATAACAACATGAGTCCAAAATATTTTACTGCATGAAGCTAAAAGAAAGAATGAGCGCTCAAATTATTGCAAAAGAATTACCGCGCGCGCATTAACTGATGTCCATGCCAAAGCTGCCTAATTTGCGTCTTCTGAACTGTAGGCCTAGTGGATTCATTTATTAATCATTTTTGTGTACAAAATAGTGGGCCACCCTATTTCACAAAAGACCCATCTTAAAATTCCTGGCCTCGCACTGGCTCCAAACCCATTTAACTGTATGTTTTCAACTCCTGTTTAGACAGTTATAGCGTCGATTGTTAAAAAAAAAAAAAAATAGAAACTGTTTTAGATTAACCCCCAACTGAGTCCTTTTTGCTCTGTTGTACGGCATGCCGGGCACCAAGAGCTTTCGCTACAGTATATTTGTTGATTGAAAATGTTGTTTGGGAGTCAGGTGGCTGAGCGGTTAGGGAATCGGGCTAGTAATCTGAAGGTTGCCAGTTCGATTCCCGGCAGTGTCAAATGACGTTGTGTCCTTGGGCAAGGCACTTCACCCTACTTGCCTCGGGGGGAATGTCCCTGTACTTACTGTAAGTCGCTCTGGATAAGAGCGTCTGCTAAATGACTAAATGTAAATGTAAATGTTTGGTTAACTGGACTAACCCATTTAACCAACCCCCCACCCCAAGTGTCAAAGATTAAGCTTTTTTTTAATTTTTACCAGCCACACCTATTACGTAGTAAGAGATTCTCAGTAACAGTGGGTTTTCACAACTTCCTAGACAACTTTTTGATGAGTTTGTGAAAGTTTCAAGCTGCACTTTAGCTTCTCTTGTCAGATACATAGTTAGCTCTCCAGCAGCTGTTGGTGATACTACTCGCACTTCAAACCCCACTGTACAATACACAGGCTAGGTTTACAAAACAGAAACATTTAGTAGTCTTTGTTTAATATCCTATTAAAGGTACACATTACTTCTGTAATTATTCTCAGTAGGGTGAGTGTCACTTGGCCTGGGTGTCTTGGGCTTCCAGCACTGAATAAGGCATAGCTTTACAATAGGATGGAATGTTAGTGACAGAATCAAACAGAAGCTATACATGTATTTACTGTGTTCACTGGAATAGTCAGACCTCCTTATGATAATTAACTCTACCAACCTGTGGCCAACAACATTTACATTTATGCATTTAGCAGAGCGACTTCCAAGAGAGAACTTTACAAAAGTGCATAGGTCACTGATCATAACAACAAGATAGCCCCAAACATTGCGAGTAGCCGAAACATGAAGCATACATTGTGAAAACCAAATAAGTCCCAAAGGGAAGAAGCATTAGATCTTAGCTGAGATCCCTGGATCATTCGGGGGGAACGACAGGTACAGCTGTGTGTCGTCAGCGTAGCAGTGGTAGGAGAAGCCATGGGAGGTGATGATTGGTCCAAGTGAGGTGGTGTACAGGGAGAAGAGGAGGGGTCCAAGGACGGAGCCCTGTGGGACACCAGTGGAGAGCTGGCGGGGGCCTGACACTTTGCCTCCCCAGTAGACCTGGTAGGATCTTCCCAACAGGTAGAATGAGATCCACTGAAGTGCAGTGCCGGTGATGCCCATCTCAGAAAGTGAAACAAGTGAAACATCATCACAACATAATTAACTGACTTTGATATTGAATCAGTTCTTAATTGTCAGAACTATAAAACAACCTAAAATTCAAGACCGGGTCTGGACCTTTATCAGACCAGACACAGCTGTTCCAGTCACATCACATCCCTCATCCCTGGTTTCTGTGTTGAAGGAAGTTTTGCTTTCTGGCTGCATTGTGATACTCTAAGGTCTAGACTCAACGCTCCTTGAAAGAGTATAAATATTCATCAGGTTAGGATTTTTTGGGGCATACTAGTGATTCTTTTACTCACACAGAACGTTTTAATAATAATTCATAATCATATGAATGACCCACTTGAGGCGATTGGTCCCATGAAAGAGCTTTTGCATACTCGAAAGACTATTGGCCAATTAGATCAACAATACTTGACAGTACAACCACTGAACCAACCTCCTCATGCATCTTAACGAAACCACTGCGATTTTCATATATAAGTAAACAAACACAGCGGTAGCTACGTTAGAACGAAACTTCAACGAAACGTCCGCACTGTCGTGGAACTGTAATAATAAGTGTATTATCGTCGTTGAGAAACCTCGAGTTACACAGCAGTTTACTGACAGTTTTCGGTTAGCTAGCACTAGCTATTCTGTTGGTAGTAACCATAGTGCTAGGCTAGTAGTAATTAGCTAGCTAGCTAGCTACTGTACACCGGTACTCGGTGATCGCTGACAACAGCAGTGGAAGCTACTGTAGTTAATAACCGCCAGCTACAGTAAAAGTTCAAGTTTATATCAAGCTGGAAAAACGATGGCATCAATGGCGGCCCACGAGCCAACTTTAGGCTCAGGCTCAGTTACTCTTCTTGCAGACGCATTAGTTCCCGCGAGCATATTTGCGCCTGACCGTGGAGTATACGGGGATGACACCGGGGACGAGTGCTTCGAGGACGGTGACGTTTTCAACGGCGAGGCCGGGGATCATGGAATTGACTTCACCAGCAAGGTAACAAATATAGCTAGCTTAACTCGGCCTTGTTAGCCTACATAGGGATAGTGCTAACACGGGATGTTAGCTAGGCTAGCTAAGGAGCTAGTTTCTAACGAAAAGCGAAACTAGCTTGCTAATAAAAATAGCTCTACCTTTAGTAAGTTAAGAAAATGTCAGCCCAAAACCGGTTAGTGTTGTCGTTGTCTAGCCAGCAAGGTGGTATACTATCTACAGCAGTAGTAGCCCACTCATCGCTTGTTTAGCTTATCATACAGTACCAGGTCGCTTTTGGTATGGCTATGGATGAGGAAATAAAGTTCAATGCAAAGTATGAAAGGTAACAGTAAAACGGTGAGCTAGCTATGATTATGGCAACTAACGTGTAATTGCAACATTCACGGTTGCCACTCATTTAGGATTGGCTAGGCAATCTAGCGATTTGTCCAGTTTGTAAGATCCCCTAGGTAGCTATAGGCTGATGTAACCAGTACTCCCACTTGGACACAGTCTCGTGGCGTGACTCATTGTGTTATCAAACAAACCCCTGTCAATATGGTTGTGCATTAGCACTACAGATAGGGAGATTTCCCTTCGACTGATGTAACACAGGCGCAATATGGAAATCTGTGTTAAGGCTGATCTGTGAAGCGGATTGATCCGTGTCGGAAAAAGGGGTCAGACTCAAATTACACATTGAGCTATTACCCATCTCTGTTTCACAGATGTCCAACTTGTCATGACAACAACAGATCCAGTTTCAATCATCTTCTTGAGATACAGGGTTTTCCCACAAAGAAGAAGAATGGTCATATTCTAATATTAATGTAGTTATCTATCTAACGGTGTTGAAATCAAATATGGTTTGCACACTAATAAACTAAGCCATGTTTCAAAGGATTCTAACTCATCCAAAGTCACACTAATGGATTTGGACTGTATATTGTGTGTCAGTTCACACCATAAACTCCATGAATCCCATTGCTACAGTAATGTTAATGGGTTATTTGGCTTTCTAGGGCCAGTGACTTGGTCTTTTCATGTCCTTCAGGGGGCATAGGAAGGAGACAGCTGTTTTTCTGGCAAAGGGTTGTTATTGTGAACTGCTGGCATTTCCATCCATAGTTCATAATCAATCATTGCATGGGATATGATTTAGAAAGGGCTAAATGGCCAGGTAATTGTGTTTTATTTAGTGCTACTTAATCACGCCTGTAGCCTGGAGTAGTGTCACTTTTGTCATTCTTAACTGTGCTGCAATTAATGTCCGTCTTGGAAATCCTGTTCCGACAAGCTGATGCAACTGTCTGTAAAAGGGAAGAGGCCTGTGGGCTGGTCGTGGTTCATCACTGTGGATTTGAGGGCCCAGTGGACCAACAGGAGAGTAATGGAATGGTTGACCAAAGAGCAAGTAGTCCTCGTTCATGATCACGTATGGGTAGCACCTGCTTGCCTTTCCCATCTACTGGTTTGTGTCTTTACATTTCACAAACCGTTTCTTGCCTGAGCGAGACACTGAACTCCAACTCGCTCCTTGACGGGCAGCCTAGCCGCCTTGCCTGGCAGTGTGTGTGAGAAAGGCAAAATGTAAAGTGCTTTGGGTGTGCTGTTAAATGGGAGTCAGATGGCTGAGCGGTGAGGGAGTTGGGCTAGTAATCTGAAGGTTGCCAGTTCGATTCCCGGCCATGCCAAATGACGTTGTGTCCTTGGGCAAGGCACTTCACCCTACTTGCCTCGGGGGAATGTCCCTGTACTTACTGTAAGTCGCTCTGGATAAGAGTGTCTGGTAAATGACTAAATAAATAAATGACTAAATGGGCTCTATAAATGCAGTCATTTACATGCAACTGTGTGTGTCCCAGCTGGCTCTGGTGAGCCCAAACGGAGAGCAGTATGACTCCCTGCTACGGCAGCTGCGAGAGCGGATGGAGGAGGGGTGCGGAGAGACCATCTATGTGCTGGGGATGGGCTCAGGTGAGACGCACCCCCTCACAACATCGCTTTCCTTTGGGCATTTCCAACTTCTGTTTGGTTCAATATTGCCAGAATGTACCGCGGGCCGACTTGAACCTTCTCTCTCTCTGTGTGTCTCTCTGTCTCTCACTCTCTCTCTCTCTGTGTCTCTCTCTCTCTCTGTCTCTCTCTCTCTCTCTCTGTGTCTCTCTGTCTCTCTCTCTGTGTCTCTCTGTGTCTCTCTCTCTCTGTGTCTCTCTCTCTCTCTCTCTCTCTCTGTGTCTCTCTGTGTGTGTGTGTGTGTCTCTCTCTCTCTCTCTCTCTCTCTCTCTGTGTGTCTCTCTGTCTCTCTGTGTGTGTGTCTCTCTCTCTCTCTCTCTCTCGCTCTCTCTCTGTGTCTCTCTCTCTCTCTCTCTATATATATATATATATATATCTATATACCCCTCACCCCCCTCCCTCTAGACGGGGGGGACTATGGTCTGGAGGAGCAGGACATGGAGGCCTCGGTGGCCACGGTGCGCTCGCTGTGTGAGCAGGTGGACGCCGACCTCATCCCCCTGAGGGAGCGCACGGAGGCGGGCGGACAGATCCGGGACTTCCTCATCCGGTGCCGCGTGGGGGAACTGGACTTCCTGGAGGTCAGGTGAGTGGTGTTGGACGGGTCCAGCCATCAGGATCAGGAGTAACAGGGGAGAGAAGTGGGGTCCCCACCCCCCACCTAACCCCCTAGCCCCTCCCTCCTTCTTTTAGACTCCCATGTCCTATTTATTTCACATCATAAGAGCGTCTTTCTCCCCCCCCCCCGTGGCCCCCCCCCCCCCCCTGCAGGGTGGCGGTGGTGGGGAACGTGGACGCAGGGAAGAGCACCCTGCTGGGCGTGCTGACCCACGGCGAGCTGGACAACGGGCGCGGCTTCGCCCGCCAGAAGCTGTTCCGACACAAGCACGAGATGGAGAGCGGGCGCACCAGCAGCGTGGGCAACGACATCCTGGGCTTCGACCACGAGGGCCAGGTGAGGGGGGGGGAGAGGGGGGGGGGGCAGGAGGGTGCCAGGTGAGGGGGGGGAGAGAGGGCGGGGGGGAGGGGGGGAGGAGGGCCAGGTGAGGGGGGGGAGGAGGGGGGCAGGTGGCCTAAGGTTAGCAGCACAGGCCTTTCCTCTCAGGAAGAACTCCTCCTACGAGGCCTGTTTCGAGCCCTTACTGTGTGGGCCTTGCCTCAGAATCAGTTAATGGCCGTCTCTTCAGGACATCAGCCCCATGTGTGTAACCTCCCTCCCTCCCTCCCTCCTCCAGGTGGTGAACAAGCCCGACAGCCACGGGGGCAGTCTAGACTGGACTAAGATCTGTGAGAAGTCGTCCAAGGTGATCACCTTCATAGACCTGGCCGGCCACGAGAAGTACCTGAAGACCACCGTGTTCGGCATGACCGGACACCTGCCCGACTTCTGCATGCTTATGGTGAGAGAGGGAGAGAGACTTCTGCATGCTCATGGTGAGAGGAAGGAGAGAGGGAGAGAGAGAGGGGGAGGTAGGGAGGGGGAGGTGGGGAGGTAGGGAGAGAGAGAGGGGGAAGGAGGGAGAGGGGAGAGAGGGAGGGAGAGAGAGGGAGAGTTTGAGAGAGTTTAAGAGAGAGAGTGTGAGGGAAAGACTTACACTTCACTTTGATTGCTATCATCATTTTTGTTTTCTTTCTTGTTGTAATTTCTTGTATTATCAGGAAACCTTTTCCTTTTGTTGGCTTTATTATCAGGATTCCTCTGGTAGATCTCCTCCACATTTTGTGGAGGAGTCTGCAATTTGTTATCATTATTATGATGATAACTATTGTTATTTATTTATTGACAAACAGAAGTGTACATGAGTGTCCAAGTTTGTTCCCTCTAATAACAACCCTCACTCATTCATGCCGATGAAGCACTATTGCACTGAATTGAGAGAGGGAGGGTGTGCGTCGGTGTGTGTGTGAACGTGTCAGTCACTGCTGGACACCTCCCTCTCTCTCTCTCTCTCTCTCTCTCTCCAGGTGGGCAGTAACGCGGGCATCGTGGGCATGACCAAGGAGCACCTGGGGCTGGCCCTGGCTCTCAACGTGCCCGTGTTCGTGGTGGTCACCAAGATAGACATGTGTCCAGCCAACATCCTCCAAGGTAGCCCTCTCTCTCTCTGCCTTCTCTTCCACAGAGGTGAACGGGTCCTGCCGGAGTGGGTTCCACAGATCTAATCTCAACTTGTGACGTGTGTGTGTGTGGACGTACGTGTGTGTGTGTGTGTGGACGTACGTGTGTGTGTACAGAAACGTTAAAGCTGCTCCAGAGGTTACTCAAGTCTCCAGGATGTCGGAAGATTCCTGTCCTGGTCCAGAACAAGGATGATGTCATTGTCACCGCGTCTAATTTCAGCTCGGAGAGGTAGAAACATGGACACACAGTCCTCCAGTCCTGCACATGAGGAGCATGTTAGTAAGGCTCAGCTCACTGTGTGTGTGTGTTACTGTGTGTGTGTGTGTGTGTGTGTGTGTGTGTAGGATGTGTCCCATCTTCCAGATCTCCAACGTGTCGGGGGAGAACATGGAGCTGCTGAAGATGTTCCTGAACCTTCTCTCCTCCAGGACCTCCTTTAAAGACGACGAGCCCTGCAGAGTTCCAGATAGACGACACCTACTCAGTACCGGTACGATACACACACACACACACTCTCACACACGCACTCACACACGCACACACACCCCTCTCTAAACCTGCTTTTCCTCCGGGGCAGGGTGTAGGTACAGTAGTGTCAGGGACTACTTTACGTGGAGTGATACGTCTGAACGACACCATGCTGCTGGGACCAGACCCCCTGGGCAACTTCATGCCCATCGCTGTCAAATCCATCCACCGCAAGAGGATGCCTGTGAAGATGGTGAGAGGAGGACAGACCGCCTCCTTCGCCCTCAAGAAGGTCAGAGCACCACCTGCTGGTGGAGAGTGGGAGTACGCCAACACTGAGCTGGCAGGAAAATACTGAATACTTTTTTCTCTTTTCTCTCTCTCTCTCTTTCTCATCTCTCTCTCTCTCTAGATCAAGCGCTCCACCATTAGGAAGGGCATGGTGATGGTGTCCCCTAGGCTCAATCCACAGGCATCCTGGGAGTTTGAGGCGGAGATCCTGGTGTTGCACCATCCAACTACGATATCCCCCAGATACCAGGCCATGGGTGAGTCTCACACACACACACCCCCACACACACACACACACACGCGCTCCATGTACCGTGTTGCACATCCAGACCCTCCCTGTATCCTCTCTCCCCAGTCCACTGTGGCAGCATCAGGCAGACAGCCACCATCCTGACCATGAACAGAGACTGTCTGAGGACGGGGGACAAGGCGGCGGTCCACTTCCGCTTCATCAAGACCCCGGAGTACCTGCACCCAGACCAGAGGCTGGTGTTCAGGGAGGGCCGCACCAAGGCTGTGGGCACCATCACCAAGGTAGGGGGCACCATCACCAAGGTAGGGGTTAGACTGGGTTAGACATGGTTATCATATTAACCAAGGGTTTGGTTGCTTTTAGGTGGTGATTGGAGCTAAAACCACCTATCACACATAGCAGCTTCATAATCCAGGAAGAACCGTGTCCTCGACACGCAGATCTTATATCAGTCTCATCTTATTCCCATTGGTCAACTCTTGGTTTCAGCTGCTCCAGTCCACCAATCACCTTCCGTCTAACTCCAAACCTCCACAAATCAAAATGCAGTCCACGAAGAAGACCCCGCCCCACAAGGAAGAGGGGAGCACGCCGGCCAATGAGGAGCCTTCGAGCACGGCCAGGCCAGCCAGCCCCTCGTCTTTACAGCCTTTACACCTGGTGAGACTGAGGCGAGCGCTTGAACAGAGAATGAGGCGGAGATGTGGTCTGAAGGAGGGCTGGAAGGGTGGGGGTGATGGCGAGCGGCTGATCGGAGGGGTCGAGCGTGAACGGACGTGCGTCTGCTTGTGTGCTCGGAGCTCAGTGCTTGTGTACAGCTTCTGGAACCTTCCGCCCTGTGGTCGTCTAACCTGTCTTCTCTGCCACTTCTCTCCTTCTGATCCTCTCCCTTACTGAAACGTTTGTCGTTCCTACTTTGGTTATCCCACCGATCATGCATGCTTTATATCCTACTGTGACCCTCTCCTTCCTTCCTTCCCTCCCTCACTCACTCCTTCCTTCTCTCTCTCCTTCCTTTCTTTCTTCCTTCCCTCTCTCTCCTTCCTTCCTTCTCTCTCTCTCTCTCCTTTCTTCCTTCCTTCCTTCCCTCTCTCTCTCTCTCCTTTCTTTCTTCCTTCCTTCCTTCCCTCTCTCTCCTTCCTTCCTTCTCTCTCCTTTCTTCCTTCCTTCCTTCTCTCTTTCCTTCCTTCCTTCCTTCCTTCCCTCTCTCTCTCTCCTTCCTTCCCTCTCTCTGTCTCCTTCTTGCCTTTTTTGAATGGTGCTTCGTCCCTCCACCCTGCTGGAACTGATCTCTTCCTCCGCTCCCCGCTGATGCTCTCGTGTGTGTGTTCACCTGCGCGCTGCCTCAGGGGCAGGGGGGGGAGGAGGACCCCCAGGTAAAGGAGGGAACCAAAGAGAACAAGGTAAACGGGTAGGAACAGGTAGAACAGTAGAAACAGACAGGCAGTGTAAACAGGTAGAAACAAAGGGTCTCATGTACTAACGCTTTTGCGCCCACTTCAGGCGTAATTGTTTCGCAATTTGCGCGTAAAAGCATGGTGAGGTATGTACAAACATGCCGCACTGAGGTAAAAGCGCAGACTGCCTGTCGCGGGAACTGAAAATGGCAAAAAATGTTGAGTGAACACAGTCATTACGCGTTACAGATTAAGCAGCCGTGCAATATTACAGTTACTGGAAGAAATCAAAGATGACATCGAATCTCCGACTCAGCGTTCACATTCCATTCCAGCAGTTGTTAAACTCCTCACTACATTACAAATATTGGCATCAGGATAATTTCAAACAGTCATCGCTGTTTTGACTTTGGTGGCTGATCCATGAGAGAAGGAGGCCCATTCAATTGTGCGTTTAAATGCTCGCAATGTACGGTATAGTGGGCGGAGAAAGGCGCTGATTACCCGATGAACTGCAGGTTTCGTAAATACGACGTAAACTGAAGTATCGCAGCGTGCGCAATCTGCGGGTTGGCCATGGCGCTAATAACGCTACGTTTGCAAATGTACGTACATGAGGCCCCCAGAGTGTTAACAGGTACAGGAGATACAGGGATACTGACACAAGCTAATGAGCACATAAGAACAGGGTCTTGGATTAACATTAGATTAGTGTATTGGATTGATACGAGTTATTATTCAACATTGATTTCCATTTGAAAGCAGATCATGGACCCTTTCAGTCCTGCTTGCCTCTGGTCTTGTGTCCGTGTCGTGTGGCTTGATCAGATACCGTGATGATGTCATTCAACATGTCGGGTGACACGGAGCTGTTCTGTGTTCCAGGCGAAGTGCGGAGGTGGCGGCAGGAGGAGAGGAGGACAGAGGCATAAAGGAAAAGGCCAGATGGGCTCTGTGGCAGCCCCCTCGTCCATAGGCACCGGGGGGTCCTAAACACCACCCAGTTCACTCCCCCCCCTCCCCCCCCACACACACACACACTGTTCACCCTCACACACACTGCTAGAACTCCCTCATCAAGTGTCTTTGTTGCGCACAGAAACGGTCTTATAAGAGACCAGGTTCAAAAATTAATTTAAAGAGAATGATATTATGCAGAACCAGAGAGACTCCTGTGTTTCGCTCTGTGTCCTCACACACCAACTTCCCTATTGGGGACACAGTGGGGAACCTGTGGGGACTTAAAAGCGCTGGGCTCCAATCCCAAAACCAAACCTTTCCTAAGCCCTTGATGACTCATCCACTCTGAAACTATTGAAGTTCTAACGTCTTTATGAGCGAGGGATGCATGCACATGTTCCTTCCAACAGTACTGGTTTTAATGAGGTGTCAGGGATGCATTTAAGGGACCATGTTTTAGGTTTTGAATTTGTCCAGAATGTGACGCTACACGAGGTGGTGACAATAGGCTGGAGCCCTGGGTGGAGGCTAGCTGGAGGCTAGGTGGAGGCTAGCTAGAGGCTAGCTGGAGCCTAGCTAGAGGCTAGCTGGAGTCTAGCTAGAGGCTAGGTGGAGGCTAGCTAGAGGCCAGCTAGAGGCCAGGGCCCAGCACCAATATGAGCAGCTAATTGCCACCCCCTCCCTATCACAGCAGTGGCAACGTGGCCTTTTAAAAGGCCCGAGTGGAATACAACCATTTTTGTTTTGTGAATCTTTTTCTTTTTTTTTATCCGGTTAATTCTATGTAACCATCTCAAAAGGGACCGTAATCTGAGGGATGGGGTAGCACATATGAAGGACCGTATATAATGGTGTGTCCATATGAGTGAAATATTTAATCAGAACATGAACACTGATGAGACTTGTGAAGTCTGAAGGCAGGCTGGCTTCACGGTGTCTGAAGAGTCCGAGGCAGGCTGGCTTCACGGTGTCTGAAGAGTCCGAGGCAGGCTGGCTTCACCGTGTCTGAAGAGTCCGAGGCAGGCTGGCTTCACCGTGTCTGAAGAGTCCGAGGCAGGCTGGCTTCACGGTGTCTGAAGAGTCCGAGGCAGGCTGGCTTCACCGTGTCTGAAGAGTCCGAGGCAGGCTGGCTTCACCGTGTCTGAAGAGTCCGAGGCAGGCTGGCTTCACCGTGTCTGAAGAGTCCGAGGCAGGCTGGCTTCACCGTGTCTGAAGAGTCCGAGGCAGGCTGGCTTCACCGTGTCTGAAGAGTCCGAGGCAGGCTGGCTTCACCGTGTCTGAAGAGTCCGAGGCAGGCTGGCTTCACCGTGTCTGAAGAGTCCGAGGCAGGCTGGCTTCACCGTGTCTGAAGAGTCCGAGGCAGGCTGGCTTCACGGTGTCTGAGAGTCCGAGGCAGGCTGGCTTCACCGTGTCTGAAGAGTCCGAGGCAGGCTGTCTTCACGGTGTCTGAGAGTCCGAGGCAGGCTGGCTTCACGGTGTCTGAAGAGTCCGAGGCAGGCTGGCTTCACCGTGTCTGAAGAGTCCGAGGCAGGCTGGCTTCACCGTGTCTGAAGAGTCCGAGGCAGGCTGGCTTCACCGTGTCTGAAGAGTCCGAGGCAGGCTGGCTTCACCGTGTCTGAAGAGTCCGAGGCAGGCTGGCTTCACCGTGTCTGAAGAGTCCGAGGCAGGCTGGCTTCACCGTGTCTGAAGAGTCCGAGGCAGGCTGGCTTCACCGTGTCTGAAGAGTCCGAGGCAGGCTGGCTTCACCGTGTCTGAAGAGTCCGAGGCAGGCTGGCTTCACGGTGTCTGAGAGTCCGAGGCAGGCTGGCTTCACCGTGTCTGAAGAGTCCGAGGCAGGCTGTCTTCACGGTGTCTGAGAGTCCGAGGCAGGCTGGCTTCACTGTGTCGTCTGACTGCACATCTTTCAACCCACACGTGCCCTTATTTAACGTCCTTTTGCAACAAAATACCAAAATGTAGTCTAGGTTGTGATGTTTTAAGACTAATTTAATAGTCTCTCTAACAGATGCTATTGATTGTAATGGTAAATCGCTGCAGTGCTGTTTGTACCTAGTTGCTATCTTTCCCCCGGCTCTTAGTGAAACCAGTTTGGACCATCACTGTTTACATGTTGTGTCCATGTTGTGGACACAGTTTGCCTCTGATGTTGACCAATAAAAACAGGCTTTATTTGATCCCTCCCTTTTGTACTACATCCTATGATTGGTTGGTGCTTTTAAAAGACAAACCAGGGTGGAAATGGCACAACAGTAGACAGGACCAGAGATGTTTGTATGTGGATATATACTTTTATGTAGTGTTGTAACATACTGTTCATTACAGGTGGACAGTGTATATTTAGGAGGATAGCTTTTCAGTTGTTACACCAGACCAGGATGGAGGGAAGGAGAAAGGGATGATGTGGCTAGACACACCTCTCCAGGATGGAGGGATGATGTGGCCTAGACACACCTCTCCAGGATGGAGGGATGATGTGGCTAGACACACCTCTCCAGGATGGAGGGATGATGTGGCTAGACACACCTCTCCAGGATGGTAGGGATGATGTGGCCAGACACACCTCTCCAGGATGGAGGGATGGGTGATGTCTGATCTGGATCAACGGAGGACAGTTTTGCAGGCGTGATTTCCCGGCCCATGTTCTCCACCCGTAGATCCTCCCTGCTGGTTCCGTGTGTAACACGCGTCGCCCACCACGCCAGATCCAGTGATCTCGGCCCACCTCTTGAGTTAAGGTGAGCTAGTGGTACGCTATCGAAACGCATGGAACATACAGGGCTCTCTTCCCTAGCGTAGCAGCTGTGTAACAAGGGCCAAACTTTTCGTCCGCCCCCACAGAGCCCACCGCCAGAACGGTGCACATCCAAAGAGCTAGGCCTCATTTCAACACACAAATGTCTAAACGTATACTCTCTATACAAAGAAATGTCATTACAAATCATAGATCATTTCATATACAACATTGATTTTTGTAGATTTGCATTACACACCAAAAATAGTAGTCTTCTCGGTCACCGCAAAGTGACAGTACAGCATCTTGGGGGCACCATGACAGGTTTCTCTCCGCTCAGCCACACCCTCAGGAACCCAGCTTGGTTTGTGTGTGTGGGGGGGGAAACTGCTCGTGTCAACCACTTAGTGCCAGCAACAGAGGAGTCATGGTAGGTGACACAGTGAAAGACAACCAATGGGGTGGATTTAGATGGCTGGTCTAAAACCAAATCCCACCATGGTGTGTGTGGTCCCATGTTTGGAATGTTCCGTTAAAATCTGATCTCAGTCAAGCGTCAGACACAGGTTCCACCCAGGTCATGACTCAGCGGCGGGTCATGACAGAGCTCTCAACAGAACCACTGCTTCACCCAAAGCGGACTCGGGTCTTCAGATTCGCAGTGACCCCCAGCGTGCGTCTGGCTTCAGCAGGCGGCCTTGTCCAGTCTCCAGATAACTCCAAACGGCTCACGATCAGAGGCCTCCAATTGGCCGGAGGAGCCCAGAGAACGACAGTGATTGGTTGGGGGACTAGTGAATCCGCGCCCGTAAGCGGTTCAGAGGTGTTACCATGGTTACCTTGGGCCGGAGGAACCTACTCGGTGGCGCCAGCGAGGGTTCTTTACAGACGACTATGGCACCGGTGGTTCAAGTTGAGGATGTGTCTACACGTTGGTCCATATGAAACAGAAATGTGTGTGTAAAGAAAGGAGGGAGAGAGAGAGAGAGAGGGGGGAGGAGAGAGGGAGAGGGGGGAGGAGAGAGAGAGGGGGGAGGAGGAGAAAGGAGTGTCTAGCCATCGATGTCCCAGCTGAAGAGGTGATGCTTCACCAGCATGTCCTGAACGCCCTCCTTCAGTGGCCTCTGCTCCTTCTCCTGGGGGAGAGAGAGAGACAGAGAGAGAGGGAGAGAGAAAAGGGATAGGCAGGGAGAGGAAGACAGAAGAGTGAATTAATTTCGACGTGGTACAAGCTGCCAGTGGCTTCAGGCTGATCTGGGACCAGCTCCTGGTACCCCGAGATCCACACTAACGAGGTGAAGCTGGGACCAGCTCCTGGTACCCCGAGATCCACACTAACGAGGTGAAGCTGGGACCAGCTCCTGGTACCCCGAGATCCACACTAACGAGGTGAAGCTGGGACCAGCTCCTGGTACCCCGAGATCCACACTAACGAGGCGAACCTCAAACATGTCTGCCAGCTGGCCTTGGCCACACAGCAGGTAGCTCACCGTGTCAAGTGTTGTGTAGGTTACAAATAGGGTACGTATAAGTTAAACATGCACTGTGGTGTGTGTGTGTGTGTGTCGTAGCTCACCTCTTTCTTAGCAGGCAGCTCGCAGTCTTGGGAGAGGCTGAAGGCAAACTTGGAGAGGACCCTGAGGAAACGGGATGTGAACGCGACAGAACGTGGATTTTCACATTCAGACATACGGTGTCTCTTTGCTGTTCACTCTGACGGTGAGGAGACCGGCTTGTCCATTCATCCACCTCTGATCCACTTCAAGTCCTCGCTCGACCTCTCATGCTACCACAGACTCTCTCTCCCTTCTTTTCTTACTCTTGTTCACATTTTCCCTTCATTCTCTCTTAATTAAATAAAGATATCTTTAAGGCATTTCTGCTTAGCGATAGTTTCAGTTATTGAGACAAGAAATGGTAGGGGAGAGAGAGGGGGGGTGGGGGAACATGCAGGAAAAGGCCCCGGGGCTGGATTCGAACCCCCATGTTACCTGAGCTCACACTTGATCTGGACCCAGCCGGGGCTGCGCAGGAAGGAGCAGGGCTGGTACCACTTCTCCACCGCCCCCATGCTGGAGCACAGCACCTCCAGCCACAGGTGCAGCACCTGCTCACTGGGGGGGGGGGGAATGCGTATGTGAATATGTGTGTGTGAAATGCATATATAAATGTGGGTGTGTGCGTGAAATGCAACCTGAAAGTGTGTGTGAAATTAGCCTATAAGTGTTTGTGTGTGTGAAATGAGCCTATAAAGTGTGTGTGTCTGTGTGTGTGTGAAATTAGCCTATAAGTGTTTGTGTGTGTGAAATGAGCCTATAAAGTGTGTGTGTCTGTGTGTGTGTGAAATTAGCCTATAAAGTGTGTGTGTGTGTGAAATTAGCCTATAAGTGTGTGTGTGTGTGCGCGTGTGTGTGAAATTAGCCTATAAGTGTTTGTGTGTGTGAAATGAGCCTATAAAGTGTGTGTGTGATAAATGAGCCTATAAGTGTGTGTGTGTGTGATAAATTAGCCTATAAGTGTGTGTGTGTGTGTGTGCGTGTGAAATGAGCCTATAAGTGTGTGTGCGATACATCCATGAAGCGGAGGAGAGCCTCACTTGAGGCCCACGCAGATGAGGGAGCGGAACTTGACGTCCATCTGAGCGTGTGCAGAGTCGTGGCTCATGTTGACGGACTGCACCGCCTGCGGACACACACAGGGGGGCGCTCTGAGCCTGCTCACCACCAACACACCTCTTCACCACTCAGCCCTGTACGACTACTGTGGGACTGCTGCTCCTGATCCCTTGTTGACATGCCAACTGCTCTCTCTCCCATCTAACCGTAACCATGACAGCGACTCTGGACGGAGAGTAACTCACTCTGTACAGAAGCTCCTCTGGGGTGAGGACCTTGCCATCTTCATCTAACCTGGAGGGAGAGAGAGGAAACAAGAGAGGTGGTCAATGATAAGAGTACCTCTTAAAGCCTGTGTGTGTGTGTGTGTGTATATTTACATTTAGCAGACGCTCTTATGCAGAGCGACTTACAGGAAGTACAGGGACATTCCCCCCGTGGCAAGTAGGGTGAAGTGCCTTGCCCAAGGACACAACGTCATTTGGCACAGCCGGGAATCGAACCGGCAACATTCTGATTACTAGCCCGATTCCCTAACACCCTCAGCCACCTGACTCTCACCTGACTCCCCTGATATGTGTGTGTGTATATGTGTGTGTGTCTTCACCTGTAAGTCTTACACAGAACCAGTCTGGAGTAGACAGAGTTGAAGTCTCTCTCCACCTCTCTGCTGGCAGCCTGCAGAAAACACACACACACGTGTCATACACACACACATCCCACAAACACGTTGTGACAACACACACACACACACACACATCATACACACACACATCCCACAAACACGTCGTGACAACACACACACACACACACATCATACACACACACATCCCACAAACACGTCGTGACAACACACACACGTGCGTCAGATCAGCCTCCTGGGGGGGCCCCCTACCTCCTCGATGTAGAGCCAGGGGTGGCAGGGCCCCCCCAGGATGGAGGGCTTCTTCAGGCCGTGCTGGAAGATGGCCTTCAGGGCGGGGCACAGCGCCCCCCTCACCAGGTCCGTCACCGCCTCCGTCACCGAGTCGTCTCCCGCCAGCGAGTACTGGGGGAGGGAGGGGACCAATCAGTGGACCGGGTTACAGCAGACGCAGGGGGAAGGCTACTAAACCCTATAATGACAGAGGTGTTGAACCTGGGCCAATCACTGTCAATGGGAAGAAATGAGCTGCCTTGGACACGGATACAAGGAGGGGAACATGTGGGTGTTTTGTATGATGTAAGTATATGTGTCCTGGGTAAGCTGCAAATGAAGGGTCCTTTTCGGGATCATTGAAGTGGTCTGGGTCTGTACCACACACACCTCTTTGCTTCTTTCATCTAGGATCTCCACAAACTTGGCAGGAAACCAGCCTGGGGGGGGAGAGAGGGGGGTCACGTTAGCAGAGTCACATGACCGTGGGACTGGCCTACAGTGGACTGTACCACTGGTCTAGGTGGGGGAGGGGGGGTTTGGCAGGACCCACCTCTCAGGCCGTTGAGCTCTCCCACCCAGCAGTGCTCGTCCTTCTGAGAAACGATCTGAGGAGAGAAGGACGAGAGCCATTCGGATACATGAAACTAACGTTCAACAATATGATCTGAGACACGCCCACTCACCGTGATGATGTCGTTTTTCCTGAAGCCCAACTCGTCGTCGTCATGGCGCTCAAAGTCCAGCAGGGCTTTGGCCCGTCTCCGTCGGTTACGGGACACCACCAGGAAGTTCTCGTGGTCTCTCTGGTGGCTCTCCATGGAGTAGTCTGGAGTCAGTTCCTACAGCAGGCAGGGCACACAGAACCGATTCAGTACATCCACTCTGTGGCTCAGCATTGCCGTGTGTGGGGGGATTCAGTCAAGTGACTCTCATTGCTGGAGTGATTTGGTATTGACTCACATTGCTGGAGTAATCTGGTATTGACTCATAGGGCTAGAGTGACTCGCTAGAGTGACTCAGTGGAGTGACTCACAGTGCTGGAGTGACTCAGTAGAGTGACACAGTGCTGGAGTGACTCAGTAGAGTGACACAGTGCTGGAGTGACTCAGTAGAGTGACTCACAGTGCTGGAGTGACTCAGTAGAGTGACACAGTGCTGGAGTGACTCAGTAGAGTGACACAGTGCTGGAGTGACTCAGTAGAGTGACTCACAGTGCTGGAGTGACTCAGTAGAGTGACACAGTGCTGGAGTGACTCATTAGAGTGACACAGTGCTGGAGTGACTCAGTAGAGTGACTCACAGGGCTGGAGTGATTCTGTAGTGAGTCAGTAGAGTGACTCACAGTGCTGGAGTGCCGGGGGTCCAGGCAGTGGAAGTGATCGGCCGTGCGGGTGATGGCCTCTCTCAGGGCCTCCACCAGCTCAGTCTGCTTGATGTTCTTAGACTTGAGAGCCTCTGCCTCGTCCTCCCCAAACAGCAGAGAGCTCAGGGTGGACTTCCTGCGCAGAGACTGGCGACGTACCACCTGGGGGAGGGAGGGAGAAGGAGGGAGGGAGAGAAGGAGAGGTAGGGAGAGAGAGAAGGAGGGAGGGAGAGAGAGAAGGAGGGAGGGAGGGAGAGAAGGAGGGAGAGAAGGAGAGGGAGGGAGAGAGAGAAGGAGGGAGGGAGAGAGAGAGAGAAGGAGGGAGGGAGTGAGGGAGAGAAGGAGGGAGGGAGGGAGAGAAGGAGAGGGAGGGAGAGAGAGAGAGAAGGAGAGGGAGGGAGAGAAGGAGAGGGAGGGAGAGAGACGAGAGGGAGGGAGAGAGAGAAGGAGAGGGAGGGAGAGAGAGAAGGAGAGGGAGGGAGAGAGAGAAGGAGGGAAAGTAGGAGAGGGAGGGAGAGAGAGAAGGAGGGAGAGAAGGAGAGAGAAAGAGGGAGGGAGAGAGGGAGAGAGAAAGAGGGAGGGAGCCATACAGACAGAAAGTAGGGCATAGCTTTAGATACAAACAAATCTACGAAATGAATACATGATCACATTGCACACACACGTCCAAGTTACATGGGCAGTAACCGACACACACGTGTACGACCAGGTGACCAACCAACACACACACCTTGTTGAGGTTGGCGTTGCCCTGGTGACCGTTGCCGGTGCTGAGCTGGGCCTGTTCGTTGAGGATGTAGGCCAGGTGTTTGTGCCTCTGGGCCTCCAGCGTGTCCTGGGACAGCGCCCCCGCCAGGCGCATGGCCTCGCCCAGTACTGCGGGCCCGTCCACCAGCTGGCTGGGCAGGTCGGACAGCGTGTTGAAGATGGAGGCCGAGTTCTCCGACGCCACCAGCTCCTCCTCCTTGATCTTCAGCATGCCCAGCGTGACCTGGAAGAGCACCAGGGAGCCCTGGTAGAACAGCAGGTCCCAGATCCTCAGGAGCACGCGGATGTCCACCACGCTGGCGAAGGACGTCAGGAACCAGTGGAGGGTGATCAGAGACAGCTCTGAGGGGAGAGGAGGGTGATCAGAGACAGCTCTGAGGGGAGAGGAGAGGGTGATCAGAGACAGCTCTGAGGGGAGAGGAGAGGGTGATCAGAGACAGCTCTGAGGGGAGAGGAGAGGGTGATCAGAGACAGCTCTGAGGGGAGAGGAGGATCAGAGACAGCTCTGAGGGGAGAGGAGAGGGTGATCAGAGACAGCTCTGAGGGGAGAGGAGGATCAGAGACAGCTCTGAGGGGAGAGGAGAGGGTGATCAGAGACAGCTCTGAGGGGAGAGGGTTCATTTAGGTCCAACATCCACTGCTTCATATGCCATGGATCCTCAGACAACATTCCCTCGTTTATCTCTTCCCCTCTCACACTTTGACCTCTAGTCTATCCCCCTTGTTACTCTCTCACTCCCCTCCCCCAATTACCCTCTCCCCCTCTCTCCCTCCCTCCCCCTCCCTCTCCCCTCTCTCCCTCCCTCCCTCCCTCCCTCCCCCCCTCCCTCTCCCCCTCCCCTCTCTCCCTCTCCCCCTCCCTCCTCCCCTCCCCTCACCGATGTCGTGCTCCTGCAGCAGGCGGTCGAGGCGGGGCAGGTACTGGACCAGCAGCTGCCTCAGCACCCTCTGGTCCGTCTGCACGCCCAGCAGCGTGGAGGTGAAGTAGGCCGGTGGCAGCAGGTCCTCCACCAGGGCGCACATCATCCACAGCACGTCCTCCTCCTCCAGGAACAGCAGCAGGCACGACACCACCTGGAGGGCAGGGAGAGGAGAGAGAGAGGGGGGGGGGAGAGAGAGGAGAGAGGGAAAGAGGAGAGAGGGGGGGATGGAGGGAGAAAGGAGAGGGGGGGAGAGGAGAGAGGGAGAGAGAGGGAGGGAGGGAGGAGAGAGGGGCTCATAAATAAAGCAACCAAGAAAACTGTGGACCGTGCATGTGTGTGTGTGTGTGTGTGTGTGTGGTTACCATGCCGGTGCCCTGGCAGTAGCCTATGTCTGGGTAGAGCCAGGCCAGCCCCCTCAGGAGCCGTCTGAGCCTGGGCACACCCACACTGGACAGGCTGCAGAAGCAGGCGTTGGAGGGCATGGTTCTCAGGAGGTCCTTCTCTATCTGAGAGAGAGACATACACAGACACACAGAGAGAGAGAGAGATACACAGACACAGAGAGAGAGATACAACGAGGGAAAGGATGAAAAAAGACAAATGAGAAAGACAGTGAGAAAGAGACTGGGTTTCTAAGTACATTGTGTTTGTGTCACGTTCAAAAAGGATTCTTTGCACAATCTCCCTCTATAGTGCACTGCATTCTCCTCCTCCCGTCAGTCTCCCCTCCCCCCTCCGTCTCCCCCTCTCTCTCCAGGCAGGGGCAGGACGGGCGGCTCACCTGTTTGGCGGCCGTGGTGTCGTCGTTGGAGCTGTTCTTGACGATCTCTCTGTAGCTGATCTCAGAGCTCCTCTTCTTCTGGAGGGCCCCGGACAGACGCATCCACAGCTGGAGGAGGGAGGGAGGGAGGGAGAGAGAGGGGGAGGGAGGGAGAGGGTGTAGGAGAGAGGGAGGGAGGGTGAGAGCGTGTAGGAGAGAGGGAGGATATAAGAGGCAGTGATGAAGGTAGGTTACAGTGCATCCTGTGTTTGCAGATGGATGGCAGCCTCGCCCCTCCCTCCCTCCATCACCCCCCCCCCCCCACCCACACACCCCCTCACCTGAGGCCTCATGCTGTGGGGGATGCCCCCCAGCACCAGGGTGCGCAGGCGCTCGGAGCGCGGCAGGCAGGGCGAGATCAGCTCCCAGGTGAGGTCCCCCACCGTGTGGTTGTGGGTGAACTCCAGGTGGGCCTGCCAGCGCAGGCGCTGCTGGGGGTCCTCGCGCTGGGGCGAGCCCTCGCCCCCCAGGGGCACCTGGCGCTCGGGGCCGTCTGGGGGGGGGGCGCAGGGGACCGCGACCAGGGAGGGAAGAAAACCAAACGTTAGTGAAGTCACAGGCGACCCGCGACAACGCACCAGGTAAGAGCGCGTGCTGTACAACTAGGGCTGAGAGCTAACGCTAGGGGGCATGGGTTCAAATCTGACTCGGGACATTTTCTGGCAAGTCTCCCCCCCCCCTCTCTCCACCCCTCTCCACTCCTCTCTCTGCTTGCCTGTCTCTCTCTAGCTCTCCTATCAATAAATACAACCTACCCTGAAGAGGATACCTCCATCACCCCCATTACCGCACAAAAGGGGCTAACCCTGCACAGCAGACACTGATCGAGACTCCAGACTGGAGCCGATCGACCGCTCCTTCTACCCATGTCTGCCAGGGAGACCTCTGTCTTCACACTGTGTCAGTGGCTGCTCTACCAACGAGGCCCAGCGTGGTGAGAGAGAGAGGCTGAACGCGACGAGCGGCTATTCAGACTGAAAATCTGCAGGGTTCCACTAGCTAGCTTTCCCGTTCTTATGTCGGAACGACTGAAGATGTTCCACAACAGTTTGACGCCAAACATGGTCAATTGAATGTTGACAGACTTTGCAAAAAAAAATGTATTGATCCATCCTCATGAGGATCGGCTGAAAACTCCCTGGCCCTCTTGCTGTCATTTGGGTTGACAACTGTTTCCGTGTCAGTTCTTGAATCTCTGCATTTTTGGCTAACGTTTTAATATTGGCTGTAGTCTAACAGGAACGTTACTGTATCAGTTTCAGGGTTGACAGACTTCCTTTGATTGCTATCACAGACCTACTACCTACACTGGTGGCAATGGGCTCTGTTTACAGGTGAAATATTTTGAAAGAATAGAGACGTAATATGTGTTGACAAGTTTATTTAAATGTTGCCTCAGACCACTGCATTCTATTTGAAATTCCGCGGGTTTTCGACGGAATTCTGCGCTCGCGAATTACGTTTGGGCCTGCCCATCAGTCATGCTGAGCATCATGTTAGCTCTGGGGCCGGACCTCAGGTCTGAGGAGAGAATCCTTCACTGTGGCTGTCAGAGAGAGAGGGGGGGGAGGGAGAGAGAGAGACACAGAGAGAGAGAGACAGACAGAGACACAGACAGAGACAGACAGACAGAGAGAGAGACAGAGAGAGAGACACAGAGACAGACAGAGAGACAGACAGACAGAGACAGACAGACAGACAGACAGACAGACAGACAGACAGAGAGACAGACAGAGAGAGAGACAGAGAGAGAGACACAGAGACAGACAGAGAGACAGACAGACAGACAGAGACAGACAGACAGACAGACAGACAGACAGACAGACAGAGAGACAGACAGAGAGAGAGACACAGAGAGACAGACAGAGAGACAGACAGAGAGACATACAGAGAGACAGAGAGACAGACAGACAGACAGAGACAGACAGAGAGACAGAGACGAAACAAGTCTGTCCTCACCTTCGCTGTCCAGTCTGAAGCCAAACTCATCGTACTGCAGGTCAGTCTCCTCTGAAGTGTCTTTCTGCACACCACACACATGCACGCACACACACACCACACACACAGGCGCACACAGACACAAAAAAGAACAACAGCAGTGTTCAACAAGGATAATTAAAAGGCTTGATGTTACTGATGAGAATAACTCCCATTACTATGTCAGATCAGTTAGAGGCCTGACTGTTCCATGACTCAGGCCTGACAGTACAAGTGACTCCCAACCAATCATGACGTCCACAAAGCCAGTCCCTTTCCCGGTGAGGCTCTTAACATGGTCATCAACATGCCCACAGTGTAGAACATGAGGATGATGATGTCATTCTACAGCGGCCTCCCTGTGAGGGTCCCCCCCCAGGTCCCCCTGCCCCCCCGTGTTCCTCACCTGGTAGTACTTGGCCAGGATGTCCTGAGGCCACATGCTGGGGGTGAGGGCCGAGAATGGGCCCCCAGGGGCTGGGGTGTAGCTGCCTGCGAGAGAGAGAGAGAGACAGAGACAGAGACAGAGAGAGACAGAGAGAGAGAGAGAGAGAGGTAGTCTGTACAACCAAGAGAACAGGGGAGGGAGAAAAAAATAACATCGACTGAAGGGAAAATCTCAATCTTACCTGACATGCCGGTGTTTGTGTGTTTGTGTGGTGAGCCACTGTGGGTTTGAAGGTCAGCAGAGTGATGTGACTCTGCAGGGAGGGGGGAGAGAGAGGGGGGGGCGGGAGTAAAAAGGGAGGGGGGGAGAGAAAGGGGGCGGGGAGAAAAAAATAGTAAGAAGGTGAAACAGAAACAAGCCTGAAACAAGTGTTATGATTTAATTGGCTGCAAAGGACTGAGAGGTTTGGATGAATTGAATTTCGGTTTTCCTCAGATCTCAAGTGCCTCCTGCTTAGGCACCAGATTGTGTGTGTGTGTGTGTGTGTGTGATAAGTCCTTCTTCGTCCGAACACAAACACATTACAGTTGTATCTGTAACAGCTCACTCAATATTCACCACACACACACACACACACGACTCCTCTACATGAAATTTCACAAGAACAAGCTAAACAAGACAAGCATCCTGGATCCACCTCCAGGCTACTTCCTGACCCCCCTCCGGCTCGACCCAGAAGGAGAGGATGGGGAGGAGGGGAGGGAGGGAGGGCGGGCTGGGAGGAGGGAGGAGGGACAGGGCTGGAGGAACAGCCTCGTGTGAGGGAGATGGAAAATAACTAACAACTAACAATTACTCAACATGCAACGTGACCATGTCTGCTCAACATGACTGGAAATATTGCCTTACTTAGCATTACTCAGGACACACACACACACACAAGCTGTTGACTTGGCTTTCCAATGCGCACACTCAAACACACACTCAAACACACACACACACTCCGCAGAGGGCTGGGAGCGCTGGGAGAGAGAGAACACACTCAAATAACTTGTTTCTTTAAACAGTAAACACTTTTCACACGAGTCATTTTCTGTTCAGTTATTTCGATCGTTCACAGAGAGAGCTGTTGTTTGGGCCGTAACCCCATGACTTGTTGATCTCCTCGGGGAGTTAGCCCGGGGGACACCCTGACCAAGGCTACACAGAGCCCACTGTTCAACCACACGGAGGAGTGAAGGACTCCCATGCCAGCCTGTTGAAGTGAAGTCGACTCAAGTTCCCCTCGCTGGAGTCATCTGAGGGGAACAATCAGTGGAGGCACACAAACGACACAGGCAGGAAATTCATTTCCTCATGGAGTGAATCACACGTCCAACCTATTTTTCTGGTTTTCTGGTTCCTTCCTCAACCTGCACAAGGAATAGATGATATCATTGTGTGTGTGTGTGTGTGTACGTGTGTGTGTGTACGTGTGTGTGTGTGGAGGAGGAAAAGGAACAGATGTTGTTCTCCCAGGTCGTTGCACGGCAACGGTTGCTTTAGTGGTTGTGACCCTTCAACCACGACGCTCGATAGAAAACCACACAAGTCACTACATTGCTCAGGGTCAAAGGTTAAACTGCTAAAGACAGGTCAAACGGAAAAGTTTCCCCACTGACTGACCCTACACCCCCCCCCCACCCCCCACAGTGCATCTGAGATCTGGTTCGGCTTATTCCTCTGGTCTGGAGACAAGTCTACAACTTCACTTGTCACCCCCTCCTTCACTCCAGATTTCTAGTCCATTGGAAAGGCAGAGACTGATTGAAATTATGTTTAAAAAAAACCTAACACACACACACACACTTGACATTAAGAATGCCACTAGCGCGAGTTAGAACACCGCAAGGCTTTTAAAATCATGCTGGCCTCTCCAAACTGTGACCAGTTGGCAGCTACAGCTACTGGAAAAAGACCCCCCCCCCTCTTCACACACCAGCTCAACTCCAGGTCCTTATCAAAACGAACGGCTGCAACAACAGTCAGGAACACTCTCCAACACGTCGATAAGTCAAGTCTGGCTTTGCTGGAGAACACACAACACAGCATCGGGGAGAGAGTTAGCTGGCAGCACCATGAACTGATTAGCGGCACAGTGTCTCTGAGCAGCTGAACGGGCCTGGGCCCGGGCCTAGGCCGGCACCTACCCCAGAGAGCCGAGCAAATCCAGCCTCCCACGCGCTCAGCAGCATATGAGGGAGGGATTGGGGACTTTAGGACGGATGAGAAATCTATCTGGCGGTTTGGATGAGTGCCTTTTCGGATCACGGCCAAGCCGGGACTAGCCTTTGTGTGCCGTGGTCGGGTGGGACTGGTGATGGGAGCGTTGTGGGGGGACGGCAGGACGAGCCATTTCCTCGAACGCCACAAAGCCAACCAGAAACCACAAACGTGGGCTCTTTTCCCAGACGCTCACACTGGCACGCCAGGGCCTCTACAACCATGCGTCTGGAGAGCTACTGTTCCGTAATCTCGCATGCTTGATCTGAATACTTTGCTGGTGGTTGATAAGATGAAGTTAGTTACAAGAGGTATTAAAAGGAACCAGGTTGAATAGATTATCCTCCAGTCCTTTATTGCTGTAGTTAAGATATACCATATCTGAGACTGATATGGCCGAACTGGGCCAGACATGACAGGCTAAAAGACAAGGCGGCTACGAGAGAGGACAGTCAAGAGAATAAAGGCTGGCCTGACCAATGTTGACACACGCCTGCACACACCCTTGGACAACGAGAGGCACACTTACAGATCCTGCTGTGTGTCGTTTGGGACGTGCGTTTGTGTAGCCCGTGTGTGCGTGTGTCTTCAATAAAACTGAAACTGGCTCTCTGAGTCACAAAAGCACAACGCAATGCTGAGAATTATTCAATGTTCTCTTTTGTTATAGGGCTGGCTAGTAGGCTTTTATGTGTGTGTGTGTGTGTGTGTGTGTGTGTGTGTGTGTGTGTGAGAGAGAGAGAGTGTGTGCGTGCAATTAATTCCCCATCCCTGCTTTCTGTTGGCCCTCAAAGGCAGTTGGGTCATGTTGGTGAAATGTTGTGACACACACATGCACAGAATAAAGAGACATGCTATCTACCACTAGGTCCGCTGCGCTCACTAACTAACTGACTGAAGAAAAAAAAAAGTTCAGATCTTAACACACACTTGGAAAAACCATTTACAACAATTCCAGCAGAATTTGACTATGGAGTTAGGCCTAAATGATATATGAACAGTTGAAATGGAGTTGACAGCAACCTCGACTACAGGTCAGGGGCAGTTCTGTGGTGGGGGGCCGTGTGGCCCCCCCCTAAATATACAGTCGGAATAATGAAAAATATTGTCTTTTGCCTGTCAATGCCTGCAATGCAATGAGGAAAACTATATGACAACAGTACTGTTTAATGTAACTGGCCCCTCCAACAGTACAACTGGCCCCCCAGCTTGGCCCCCCCCCCCAGTTGAAATGGTCTGGAACCTCCCCTGCCACAGGTGTCTGGAGCGGCCTTAGAGCGGACCAGTATGCAGCATCATTAGTCATCACCACAGGGTGTGGTGACACAACAGTTCACTACATCGGGCTCCACAAAAATACTGTGTCCTTTATTGAAAGTATTGATGTACATCAAGATTTGAGTGAGTCTACACATTCTGTACAGGGGTATTTCTCTGCAACTGCCATGGAGACAAAGCCTCGTTCTGTCTCACTTTGTAAGAAGCTTGTCAATGCTTTCCTCCTCACTGTTAGAACGACTGCTACCATAGGTCACACCTTGCAACTGTCCTTTAGAGATGTTTGTATTACAAATTCATTCACAAATATTAACATACACGGAAAAAAAAACAACTGGATGTGCTAACGAGTTTATAGCCGATGTACTAGATTACTGAATCCCATTGATGTCCTGCCATATGTCATGTCTGGATAACCTGCCAGCCAGGCCACCACACAGGACTGAGAACCTTTTAACGTTGTGAAGCTATAGTAGCTACTGTAGCTTAAAACTGGTCGTGGTAAAAGCATGGGACTGTATTTTTGTTTAAGTAACGTATGTCCTTAAACGCTACCCTACGTAGCACAATGGAAAGTCAACATTTGATTTGTTAGCATTTTTTCTGTACGCCAGACGAGCTTGTTAGCGAAACGATAACCGCAGCATCAAACGTCATTCGCGTTTTGACACCATAGAAACTGCGAACTAGCTGATGTTAGCAAGCTATCCAGCTAACGTTATTTGCAGCAAGTGCAGCGAAGCGGCGAAATGTTTACCTTATCATTCTGTTGCTACTGTCCTCAGGGATGTGCAGTGTCTTTCGACGTCTTTGCGTTTGTTTATATAGAAAGAAAACTAGTAGTAAAGCCCCAAAGCAATATCTTTTCTTGAATGTTGTCGGTTGTCTGTTTTGCGTCATGCACCTGTTATCGGTTGGTACTACGGCTGTATCAATACGCTCCTGAAGTGTTTTCCAACAGTGAAAGTAATTCCAGATCCCGGAACTATGTAAAAATATCCCTCCGCCGTTCACTGGATTCATGACGTGGGCTTACGTGTTCATGAAAAAAAAAGAGGAAATAAAAATAGTGGAATTTTCCTCCACGCATTCATTCTTTTCTTTTTTTACGAAAATCATTATAGCCTACGTCATTTTAACTGCGCTGGAAAAAAAAAATCTTTATACCAAGAAGAATACTAAATACATTTTAGTTGACGAATTCACTGATCATATGGAGCTATGGAGTATTCCTTACCATACCTAATCATTACCGGCCCATCCCGTACGTGGATTAAATAGGTGTAGAAATGAGTGTGTTAAGATGCTGCAACGCCCCAAACTGTTGTTGATGTTCTTCCTCCCGACTCATTGCATTTGTTTCTATATAATATTATTGGCTTGTAACAGGCCCCTGATCAAAGTATCTCCTTAACTCCATAGCTAAATATAACTTACTCCATTGTTAGTATTAATGTATTTGTTTTCATAAGTAATTGCTGTCTTCCTTTTTTGTGCGCAGAAAAGAGAAGTGGTGACCTGTAAACACACAAGCACTGTGTGTGTTTGCTTATGTTTTTCATCAATAATAACAAAAACAAAACTGTCAAAACAATTCTTTAAAAAAAAGAATGTTGTGCGCGACTTTTTTCTTTGAGTGCGCCACTGCACGTGGCTAAATGTTTTACACGCAAGATGTTTCTGTTCCTGGCAGTGGCGGAGAGGCCTCCGGGGGGTTTCTACTTCCCTCACTTCTTCTCCTCTCATCAATGTATTTATTCCCCCTGGCAGAGACGCTAACGTCATAGTCCGAGGCTATTTTCAGACCTCGCTAGTAATTAGACACACGCACGCACAAAGCACAAACAGACGCGCGCGCACGCACACACACAAATTTCAGCGAATTACTTTCCACTATTAACCACCAGATGTCTCTGCAACACACCTTTTCACAACGCGCCCCATTCAAATAAGGAAATACTTAATTACCTGGCTAGACCCCTGGGCATACTCCCAATCAAAATCTGTACCTGACTCACGTTGGACTCGATAAAAGTGTCCATTCATAATGATAGATAACGATTCCGAGATATGAGGCCCCCTGGAGGGAGCAGTGTTATTCGATACATGTCAGGTTAGAGATTGTAATAATATCCACGTGGGTTTAAGGCCAAATCAGCTGTGATTCATGCCATCTTAAAAAGAATATGCATGAACTGTGTGGATGCTTTGAAGGTAAGAGTGGGAAATCAGCACTACAGGAGATTCTGTTTCATCTCGGCTTCCTGTGTGTCTGTGTGTGCAGTGCGTGTGTGTGTGTGCACATGTCAGAAAGTGTACACCATGTGTACACCCAGAAAGACACTGAATATTCATCTGGGTACATGAAAGAGTAGCAATGGTCAATTCTTCCCCTTCTTCTTCCTCTCTCTCTCTCTCTCTCTCTCTCTCTCTCTCTCTCTCTTCTCTCTCTCTCTCTCTCTCTCTCTCTCTCTCTCTCTGTCTCTCTCTCTCTCTGTCTCTGTTGTGCGTGTGTGTGGCCATGAAAGAGCAATGTTGCAAAGTCTCCTGACTCAGCAGGCAATCCCTTTAGAATGCTAATCACTTAGCGTCTCACTCTGTCTGTACGCTGCTCTCTCTCTCTCACTCTCTCTCTCTCTCTCTCTCTCTCTCTCTCTCTCTCTCTCTCTCTCACACACACACACACACACACACATTTTTTACTGGCCTTCCTCTCTTCCACTGCATCCTCTTGTTTACTGGTCCAGCTCTCTCACCACCCTCACTATATCACCATCCCTCTCCCCTTCTCCCCCTCTTATAAGCACCCCCTCTAAGACTCCTGCCCCCTCTGTGCAATAAATCCCTCCCTCCCTCTCTGCCCTCCCTCCCTCCCTCCCTCCCTCCCTCCCTCCCTCCCTCCCTCCCTCCCTCCTCCCTCCCTCCCTCCCTCCCTCCCTCCTCCCTCCCTCCCTCCCTCCCTCCCTCCCTCCCTCCCTCCCTCCCTGGCACTTCTTGCTCTGACGGTCTTCTTCCTCTTCTCAATGTTGCAGCCTCACATTTGAAACCTCGGCAGCTCTGAGGGTGAGTCACCCATATGTGACTAATAGAATAGACTTCAAGGACCTTATTAGGGGGCCGTGTGTGGCACCCCCTCTCAAACCTGGCAACCGGCCGGGTGCCTGAGGGGCGACCTGCACTCTGCATGACGGGCTTGAAGAAGCGTGAGGCCGGCCTCTGTACACCTTCTCTCCTCTGCCTCCCTCCCTCCCTCCCTCGCCGGCCTCTGTACACCTTCTCTCCTCTGCCTCCCTCCTCCCTCCCTCGCCGGCCTCTGTATACCTTCTCTCCTCTGCCTCCCTCCCTCGCCGGCCTCTGTACACCTTCTCTCCTCTGCCTCCCTCCTCCCTCCCTCCCTCGCCGGCCTCTGTACACCTTCTCTCCTCTGCCTCCCTCCTCCCTCCCTCGCCGGCCTCTGTACACCTTCTCTCCTCTGCCTCCCTCCCTCCATTCCTCGGCTGTGTTGATAGACGGATGTTTGATGTTCTTCCCCAGGCTCTGACTGCAGTCGCCGTGACGTCGAGAGCGTGGGCGGGGCGGAAGGCTGGGGGGGGGGGGGGGGCGGAGGGGAAGCAACACGGGAAATGAAAGAATAGGGGGGGGGGAGTGAGGGATGGAGAGGGGGGAGGCGGGAGGTGGAGAGGGAAGTGATAAAGGGCGACAGGCCCAGGCAAGGAATGGAGGAGAGGGAGAATTGGAGGGAGAGATGGAGAGAAGATAGAGTATAGCATAGGGAAGGAAGGGAGGGAGGGAGGGAGAGAAAGGGAGGGTAAACAGAGAAGAGAATGTAGGAGAGGAGAGGGATTTTATGTGGCCCTCCAGCTCTCACGACGTATTTGACGTCAGTGGGTTCCTGGCACTGCCATCAAACAGTCGACATCGACCCCAGCCATTGGCTGCGCCGGTTCGTATTGACCACATTCATATTTAAAAAGGATGAATCAGCAGGACTCTCTCACACACGGAGGGGGTCGGCTGCACTTGTTATTGAGATTTGAACTCCCTGCAGTCATGCACTCTCTCTGTCGGGCAGAAGATAGCGCTCTTGCATCGAGGAGAAAATCCACCAGGAGGAGTGTGTGTGTGTAAGTGTGTGTGTGTGTAGCCTTCAACGTATCCATTCATGCATGTGTGACTGCGCATGCCTGTTTAAGTCGTGCTAGTATGTTTGTGTGTTTGTCTTAACTGCCTCTAACAGTTCCCGGTTCAGTGGACCTGGCGACGTGTTGAAACATCTGGCCCAAACTCTCAACCTCAGACGGCCTTGTAAGACAAGGCCGTCTGAGGTTCAGGAGTGGCTCAATCTACTCTCAGACGCACAGTGGGTCCCCCGGGGGCGAGGACGTGTGACACACATGAACACGCTTGCCTCCGGGCCGTCGTGTTACATCATCACACACATCACATGCATATGGGCTAGGGAAGACCAGAGTAGGGGATGTTAGGGCAGAGCAGGACAGGACAGGACAGGACAGGCTAGGCCAGGCCAGGCCAAGCTAGGCTAGGCTAGGCTAGGCTGGGGTGGTAAAGGGTGGGGTGAGGTCTGGCAGGACAGGGTAAGCTAGGCTAGGCTAGGCCGGGGTGGTAAAGGGTGAGGTGAGGTCTGGCAGGACAGGGTAAGCTAGGCTAGGCTAGGCTGGGGTGGTAAAGGGTGGGGTGAGGTCTGGCAGGACAGGGTAAGCTAGGCTAGGCTAGGCTGGGGTGGTAAAGGGTGGGGTGAGGTCTGGCAGGACAGGGTAAGCTAGGCTAGGCTAGGCTGGGGTGGTAAAGGGTGGGGTGAGGTCTGGCAGGACAGGACAGGACAGGCCAGGCTAGGCTGGGGTGGTAAAGGGTGGGCTAAGGTCTGGCAGGACAGGGTAAGCTAGGCTAGGCTAGGCTGGGGTGGTAAAGGGTGGGGTGAGGTCTGGCAGGACAGGGTAAGCTAGGCTAGGCTAGGCTGGGGTGGTAAAGGGTGGGGTGAGGTCTGGCAGGACAGGGTAAGCTAGGCTAGGCTAGGCTAGGCTGGGGTGGTAAAGGGTGGGGTGAGGTCTGGCAAGACAGGGTAAGCTAGGCTAGGCTAGGCTAGGCTAGGATGTTGATACAGCGCTCCCCAGTCCCAGGGGTGGGATTTGGAGGCTTGCATGCTGGTGTTGCTTTGAGGCCCTCTCTTGAGTACACCAAGCAAAGATGTGAGGCTGCTTTGAGAATGTAGGGTACAACTGGTGATTTCCCCAGTGGCAGAATCTAGTGCTATGTGTGTTGATAGTATGGCTCTACATCACATGTTGTGTACTGGTTCCCAAGAGCTTACCATCGGGGCAAAGGGTTTGTTGGAAACATGCTTTATAACTATGTGACCACATCTCTGTTGCAATACGGCTTCGATCTAACTAGGTTAAATGTGGTCAAGTAGGACGGTGGCTTTAAACAAATGGGTCAGAAGTGAGTCTCTGGAGGTTAAGACATGTTGCTATTATAGGCTTCATGAGTCTCTCTCTCTCTCTCTCTCTCTCTCTCTCTCTCTCTCTCTCTCTCTCTCTCTATCTCTCCTTCTCTCTATCTCTCTCTCTCTCTGTGGTCCACCGTTTATGGAGGTCAGGTCACTGGAGAACTGGTACACAGATCTATCCCCCACCCATAGAGAGGGAGAGAGGGAGAGATGGAGAGAGGGAGTGAGGGAGAGAGGGAGAGAGGGAGAGAGAGAGCAAGAGATAAAGATAGATAGATAGATATATAGATAGAAGAGAGAGACTTCGACTTAGGCCTCATTAAAGCCACAGGGTCACCATGGTTACGGCCTCTGCGTCCCATCCATCACGGGTAATGGACCCTGATGCGGTCGGTGTGTGGAGATCCTCAGATTATCCGACGCTAGTTGCAACTTTGCAGCAAGGCCACGGACAGAGAGGGAGAAAAAGGGGTCGAGTGCTAGCCTGGCTCTGCCCTCCTACGTACTTCGACTCAATTTTGATTTTGCTTCTGTACTGCGTCTGGGCTTGAGGTACGTAAGTCAGATGTCTCCGGTTAACTTTCTACCTGTCCAATCAGTGAACAGAGGGAGTGGCTGAGAATGATGACGTTGATGTTGTGCGCTAGTTTGTGTTGTAGTTCCGAAGCCATTCGGTCCGTTGTGGCAACGCTGCCGAATATCCAGAAGTTAAAGCCGGAGCAAGAACAATCTTTGATCCCCACGGGGTTCATTTGATTTTCCAGCTAGCTCCGTTAGTCATGAAGGAGTTGGCTAAGGCGAACGCTAACGATTGGTTATGGCAGATCCAGAGTGGCTCTGGGCAGATCCAATAGTTTAAAACTTCAACAGAGTACCTACCTTCAAGGAAGTTACCGCTTGTCAATGGAGCGAGCCCAGACTCTCTGTACAAATGCAATGTACGAGAGTCTGGATAAGACCAGGCTAGTCGAGTGCCGCACTGGGTTGAAAAAGAACTATTGAGGCAATCACGGTACTTGAGTTTTGAACGTTCTGCGTGATGATAGATTGATGGCAGTTGTGGCACAACGGTATTTCCTGTTGCTCCATTCTATCGGAGTTATAAGTACATGAGGTAAGCTTCGGGGACGCCCATATGTTATACGAATTCTGATAGACGTGCGTCATTAATTTATGTGCGATGGATACATAAATCTCTCAACACTCCTGTTGTGCGTGGATATGTGTGCGCATGCTCTGCAGGCTACCTCGAGCTCCACGGTGATTTACAGTCCGTAGAAAGACCCGGAAACACCACGGAACTCAATCCATCATCAACTCCCCGATTACCACACTCCCCGCCCCGATCTGTCGCGGCGACGCCGGCTGAATCTTAAACCGCGCCGTTGTCAACCCCCTCCCCGACGTTCGGTTGTACGTGTCATCATTACGCTGCCGGATCTCCGTCCCCCGTGAGCCCACAACGGCGACAGGGAGGCCAAAGGTTCAGAGGCTGTCGGGTGGCTAAGCCGACCTGACAGAACAGGAGGCAAAGTCACCCTGACGTCGCCCCAACACCAAGAAGCTAATTGGATCAGTAGAGTAATGTAGACTGGGGCCCTGTCAGTAGAGGTGGATGGAGGGGTTGGAGGGAGAGACAGAGAGAGGGAGAGAGGGGCGCGGCAGGGCCCTGCCAGAGGGTGTACTTTGCAGCTCTGAGACTGACTGTGATGGGTCGTCTCAACCTGAGGTTCCCTGGGAAGTTGGGGAGCAGCAGCGCTGTGCCGGCTCCGGCGGAGAGAGAGAATGGAGGGGAGACAGAGTGAGAGATTAGGGGGAAAGCGTTAAAACTACAGCGAGACTCCCTGTGGTATTTGTGGAGGTTGTTGGGATCGATAACACAGTGTGCCGTGTATGGTCATGACCATAACGATGATGCTTGTTTGGAAAGCACTCAAAAGCGACTTAGCGACGCTAAGCAACATCGGAAAATGAACACGGACTGAATTACCTTTTACAGTGATTCAAAATGGTTTCCTAGTTACTAACGGACTGGGATGGCATGTATGTAATATACATGTGT
Source organism: Thaleichthys pacificus (assembly GCA_023658055.1). NCBI lineage: Eukaryota > Metazoa > Chordata > Actinopteri > Osmeriformes > Osmeridae > Thaleichthys > Thaleichthys pacificus. The sequence continues at coordinate 20,025,775 of CM042862.1, read as the reverse complement.
GCATGTGCGTGTGTGTGGGGGGGGATTTTCCAGTGTTCTGGGAATTTCCAGCTCTGTAGGTTTAGATACCTCCCCCTGGCTCTCTTTCTCTCTTTCTCTATATCTCTCTCTTTCTTTCCCCCTCTCTCTTATACACACACACCACTCCCTCTTTCTCTCACCTTCTCCCTAGCCCCATCCATCATCAAGCAGCTCTCTCCTCCACTCTCTATCCCCATTAAATTGACTCATTCTACCCCTTCTCACACCCTTATGTCCCTCCTCTCTCTCTCTCTCTCCCTCCTCTCTCTCTCTCTCTCTCTCTCTCTCCTCTCTCCCTCCTCTCTCTCTCTCTCTCGCTCTCTCTCTCTTCTCTCTCTCCTCTCTCCCTCCTCTCTCTCTCTCTCTCTCTCTCTCTCTCTCCTCTCTCTCTCTCTCCCTCCTCTCTCCCTCCCTCTCCTTTCCTCCCTCTCTCATGTTTCATCAGTGTGTCAAGCTGCGTTTTCTGCAGTAAAACCCTGAATTATTGATTACAGGTTCAGGATTAAAGAAGGTGAAGTAGCTTAGCAAGAAATGGATAAAGGTAGATAGACAGGAAAGACAGACAGGCAGAGGGCAGACAGGCAGGCAGGCAGACAGAAACAGGCAAGCAGACAGACAGATAGGCGACAGACAGACAGGCAGGCAGGCACATGTGTTTTTATCATTAGAGACAAAAGTGTCACCCTCCAGTCCTCTTCTGTGAGGCAAATGCAGTAGATGATTAGCATGGCAGCTAACGCAAGCTAGTGTTAGCCAGAGAAATCATGTTTTGATCTCTGTACCCCCTGCCTGCACCCCTACGCTTCCATCAGCAAACCATAGCAGCCACCGCTAATAAGCTGTCGGCTAGTGAGCATTAAAAACTCCCACACTCTATCACACACACACTAACACACACACACACACTTGCACACACACTAACACACGTGTGCAGCCACATCCCAAGGGGAGGAGAGAGCACCAGAGAGAGAGCAGCAAGGGAAGCAGAGGTGATGAAGATAAAATGCTGTGTGTGTGTGAGAGAGTGTGAGTGTGTGTGTGTGTGTGTTAGTGTGTGTGTGTGGCTGCTGGATGGCTCAGTGGTTCAGCACCTAGCTTTAGTACATCCAGTCCTGGAGAGACAGCGACAGTGTCACTAACCAGACACACACCCTCACTACAGGACCTGGGAACAGAGAAACACAGAGGGAACCAGAGGGAATTAGGGGAGATTGCAGAAACAGAGAGAGAGAGAGAGAGAGAGAGAGAGAGAGAGAGAGAGAGAGAGAGAGAGAGAGAGAGAGAGAGAGAGAGAGAGAGAGAGAAAAGGGAAATAAAGAAAGCTGTAGAGAGACAAGAGATACACAGGGAGAGGAAGAGAGAGAAATACATGGAGAAAGGGAAAGAGAGCAAGGAAGATGGAGTGAGAAAAGGGATGGGCAGAGAGGAAAGGAGAGAAAGAGAGAACGGGAGTGAATGAAAGAGAGATGGAGAGATAAAAGGGATGGGCAGAGAGGAAAGGAGAGAAAGAGAGAAAGGGAGTGAATGAAAGAGAGATGGAGAGATAAAAGAATTGGGGGAGGAAAGGACGAGAGAAAGAGAGAGAGAGAGAAAGGGAAAGAGAGAAAGGAAGATGTAGTGAGAAAGGGGGTCGGCAGGGAGAGGAAGAGAGAGAGGGAGAGAGAGAGGGAGAGAGAGGGGGGGGGGGGATGTGGTTAATGCAGACAGAGAAGGACAACCGAGAGAGAGAGGAACCCACAGTCACCAGACCATGAAGAGAAATTCTCTCTGGAAGAGAAACCACCACCAGCTTAGTGCAGAGGTTCGTCGGGAGAAAGTTCCAGACCAAAAGTTCCAGAACTTTCTGATAAATGTGGGGATCTCGTCAGCGTTGCGTGGAAGCTGTGGTTTGAACGGAGTCTTCTAGATCTCCACCCGCGATACTTCAGCTCTCTGGGTGGTCCAGGTGATGAACAAAGTTAAACTGTCTCTTCACCAACGGCGCGACTGAGTTCAGATGAGTTCTGGATCGATGAAGTGTTATCAATCTACAGATCGGGAGAGAGAGTTTATCTAACACGCGACACCAAACGACCAGTTTGGACCCGGCAGTACTGACGAAGCAAGCCTGAGGCTTGAAGGTCAAACGACCTTAGAGTGAATAGAGAAAAACAAAGATAACATGCAGCCAATGGGTGTTTGTTATTATGTTAAGGACGGGTGATACTACATCATAGAACTGCGACTGTCATCAGAACACAGCCGTCTAGAGTAATACATGAATGTATAATAAGACGGAATAAACACACAGATGACAAGGTAATAGCTCACTGTGATAAACATAAGCACGCAGGAAGTACCATTTCTTCCACACGGGGTCAAATGAGTGGGGAGAGCAGAACTCTCGCCACGGTGACCAAATGTTCCACGGGAGTTAGTCACGTCAGGATGACATCATCATCTGCTGTAAAACGTCCAGAGCGCTGGGAAGGCAGAGCAGCAGCTGTACCAGGTTAATCATCATCGCTGGCCCAAACAGCCCACACGGACAACTGTTGGTGTTTTTTTAATGTTTTTTAAATGGATGATTCTATGAACCCCCTGTAAATACAGGCAGGCAGGGACTGAGAGAGAGAGAGAGATAGATAAATAGATAGACAGATAGAAACAGATACAGAAGCAGAAAGTTTCCCACCAACTGCTCAGCACCAAACCTACGTGGCTTCAGTAGACGACACCATGCTGCCCACCAGTGTGTTCCACAGCAGCCATGACACCATGCAGCCCACCAGGGTGTTCCACAGCAGCCATGACACCATGCAGCCCACCAGTGTGTTCCACAGCAGCCATGACACCATGCAGCCCACCAGGGTGTTCCACAGCAGCCATGACACCATGCAGCCCACCAGTGTGTTCCACAGCAGCCATGACACCATGCAGCCCACCAGGGTGTTCCACAGCAGCCATGACACCATGCAGCCCACCAGGGTGTTCCACAGCAGCCATGACACCATGCAGCCCTCCAGTGTGTTCCACAGCAGCCATGACACCATGCAGCCCTCCAGTGTGTTCCACAGCAGCCATGACACCATGCAGCCCTCCAGGGTGTTCCACAGCAGCCATGACACCATGCTGCCCACCAGGGTGTTCCACAGCAGCCATGACACCATGCAGCCCTCCAGGGTGTTCCACAGCAGCCATGACACCATGCTGCCCACCAGGGTGTTCCACAGCAGCCATGACACCATGCAGCCCTCCAGGGTGTTCCACAGCAGCCATGACACCTTGCAGCCCACCAGGGTGTTCCACAGCAGCCATGACACCATGCAGCCCACCAGTGTGTTCCACAGCAGCCATGACACCTTGCAGCCCACCAGGGTGTTCCACAGCAGCCAGAGTTGTAGCACTGTGGTCTGATAGGGATCTGGCCTGCTCCGCCTGATAGAGATCTCTACTCAGGGAGAACACACACTCCACTGCTAATCACTGATAGTGCTCATGAATGGAGCCCAGTACTGCCGATACACATCTGCTGATAGCAAGCTCCTTGTCTGTACTCTGCCTCTGTCTGATTAGTACAGTGTGTGTCTGTGTGTGTGTCTGTGTTTGTGTGTATTTTTTACCGGTCTTACACACACACGTTCAGGGAGCGGCGACACCAGAACACACACACACACGCACACACGCATGCACACACACCCACACACACTTTGTCACGGACGGGACAGGAGAGTATTTTTACTGGTATTTCTGGTGGGTTGCTTTGCGGAGAACCTGCACACTCCACACTAAGCAAACTCCACGGGAGACAGGCCACCTGGGCGCTGACAGGCCACCTGGGCGCTTACAGGCCTGGGGAGAACATGCCGACGGTGTCACCAGCGTCCCCAGGGCCCCATGCGGGAATCAAACCCAGGACCTTCTCGAGGTGGCTGTGCAAACATGCCGTGCATGTGCATGTATGTGTGTGTGTGTGAGGGTGTGTTTGTGTGTGTGTGAGGGTGTGTGAGTGGGGGGTGGGGGGGGGGGCATGCATGGGGTGCTAATCCACTGCTGGTTCTACAGAAACAAAACAGTTCCACCCCACACGCGCATACACAAACAACCTCCAGGCCAGCCGTCCCAAATTCACACTCCTCCAGTATGTTCCAGGGAGAAAGGCTGTTTGGGAGCAGGTCTCTGTGGTGGGGCTTTCATTGTGGTCGTACCAGGCTGTTTTCCACGGAGGGTTGATTGCATCCTGTGTATTCACAAGGCAGTCTTGACATCCATTTTCCATCAACAGGAACCGCTCCAATTTTCCAGTAACCCCATCTGTCGTGGCGAGAGCACACTCACATGTAAAGACCCTCACACGCAAACACACACACACACACAAACACACACACACATGCATACAGCCGAACAAACACGTCTACGAGAGAAAACCCCCCCCCACAAACCCACCTCATCTGTGGGCTCATCTGCATGTTCACATAAACCCAATTAATAATTGATCCCCATGTACACATTTCATCATCATGCCATTGCACACAGGACCAGGAGGCCGATGAGCTCCGTCTTCTTCACCAGCTACAGAAGACATCTGCATGCATTTAGCACGGCGACCGCCCTGGAGAGCAGACTCAAGCCCTTATCATGAGAAGAGCTCCACTAAGGTGCCAGAGGGGGCCCATGGAGAACGTCCACGTGACTTAGCGAGACGACTGGTGGAGTTATTGATGCTGTTAAAGATCTCTCTCTCTCTGCCTTCAAGACACTGACGCACGCCCTGGATGAATATGCGCATTATCATATATTCATGCTTCTCTGTTACGTAACGTCCCCGGACGACAGGGCTAGGGAGTCGGGCCCTGGCCTCAGAATGTGATGTGAGGCCCTGGCCTCAGAATGTGACGTGAGGCCCTGGCCTCAGAATGTGACGTGAGGCCCTGGCCTCAGAATGTGATGTGAGGCCCTGGCCTCAGAATGTGACGTGAGGCCCTGGCCTCAGAATGTGACGTGAGGCCCTGGCCTCAGAATGTGACGTGAGGCCCTGGCCTCAGAATGTGATGTGAGGCCCTGGCCTCAGAATGTGATGTGAGGCCCTGGCCTCAGAATGTGACGTGAGGCCCTGGCCTCAGAATGTGATGTGAGGCCCTGGCCTCAGAATGTGACGTGAGGCCCTGGCCTCAGAATGTGATGTGAGGCCCTGGCCTCAGAATGTGACGTTATATTGAAATGTTAATGTTGAAAAATGTGGGCTGCACCTGTTTATGCCCATTGAAAATGAACGCATTTTAGTACAATGCAAATACATTAAAGAACCATATATGTGTAGCCTACTACTAAGCATTAACATGTGTTTCATGGAGCGCAAGATATGATGACTAGTTGACTATAAGTATTGTAATGCTGCAAAAATTCAAACTTCAGAGGCATGTTATCAATAGCCTTTATTCAAATTAGACGGCGAGTTTGTGAAATCCATTAGCTCGTGGTAGCCTACTTGGGTGCGCAGAGCTTGCAGCGCATTCGAAAGGAGTTGTTTTTGAATCCAAACATGTCGAAAAATTCTTCCAGGTACGGCCAGAGATGTAGAAGGGTTGGCTAATCTTCCTAGCTACCAACCTCCTCGCTGGTGCTTGGTTCGGACATTTTGCTCGAGTTCTCTTGAGTCTCTGCCACGGACATCCTCGTAGGCTACATACGTCTGCTATTTCCTTGCTGGAGTTTGACGTGATGTTGTGTCATGTGCAGGTGATGGATCACGTATAAACCAATAGGGTGTGGGAATGGTATATGTTTATACTTCTCATCCAACCACCATCAAATTCACTCTATCCGGATGGCGCGTTTTTTCTGGATAGTTTTTTTTGTGTGTTTCTTTGAACGATGACAAGCCGGAATGAAAACAAGCCGAACTGAAATTGGAGTAACGAGGCTATTTAAAAAATGTAAGGAGTAGAAAGTACAGATAACTGCGTGAAAATGAAAGGAGTAGAAGTAGAAAGTCGGCTGAAAAATAATTACTTCAGTAAAGTATAGATACCCAACATTTCTACTTAAGTAAGGTAACGAAGTATTTGTACTTAGTTACTTGACACCTCTGGACGGGAGGCAGGTTAGGTTCATGTACCAGGGGAGTCAGATGGCTGAGCGGTTAGGGAGTCGGGCTATTAATCAGAAGGTTGTTGGTTCGATTCTTGGCTGTGCAAAATGACGTTGTGTCCTTGGGCAAGGCACTTCACCCTACTTGCCTCGGGGGAATGTCCCTGTACTTACTGTAAGTTGTTTACTTATAAGTAAGTCGCTCTGGATAAGAGCGTCTGCTAAATGTAAATGTATGTCGTCGTGACATTGAGAAGATCTGCATTAAAGAGAGCATTCACTCGACACCAGCGTAACACACGCCAGAACCACCACCCCCCTCTGGCTCTCTCTCTGCTGACTGTGGGGAGCAAAGTACATATGGCATATTTATGGCCGTGGAAGTGCTCTGTGAAGTTTACGGCTGCCATGCCGACAGTGTGAGTGGGCACCAGCTGAAAAGCAATATGGGGGCCGACGGACTCCCCGCACAACGACGTGGGGAGAGCGAGAGGAGGGGAGAGGAGAGGGAGAGGGGGAGGGAGAGAGGGAGAGGAAGAGAGGGATCGACCGACAAACACAGATACAGATACAGGGACCGATAGAGACAGAGGCAGATAGGCAGACAGACAGATAGGCAGACAGACAGACAGGCAGGCAGGCAGGCAGGCAAAGACAGGGACAGAAAAGGTACAGAAAAAGGGATTGTACAAAAGCGATTACCAGATTAACGGTGTGTGCAGTACACAGGAAGAATGTGTTCCTGTTCATTTACACTATAGGTCTCTCTCTCTCTCTCTGTCTCTCTCTCTCTGTCTCTCTCTGTCTCTCTCTCTGTCTCTCTGTCTCTCTCTCTCTCTCTCTCTCTCTCTCTCTGTCTCTCTCTCTGTCTCTCTCTCTCTCTCTCTCTCTCTCTCTCTCTCTCTGTCTCTCTCTCACCGTCCCTCCCTCTATCCCTGCACATCTAGGAGAGAGAGGCCTGCCTTCAGTAGCTGTTAAACCCTGCAGTCCTCCTAATTACCTTTCCTGTAGTAGACCCATGCCAAAAGCCACAATCAAACCTGTTCATTTGAGCTGATTGGAAAAATTCTGTAATGGGAGTTCTGCGAGTGTGAACATTATGCCAGCATTTATGACCCGCTGACGTCCATGGAATTGACATTTGCCAAGTCTTTTGTGATGCTGATTTCATTTCAGAATTGTCATGAGAATTCAAATGACGTTCACAAAAAACCTGCTCTTTTTTGTAACTGACATTGCAACATG
>CM042862.1:19970940-20010940 GCA_023658055.1 Thaleichthys pacificus | reverse complement strand
ACACGAGTCTCGTTAGTGTCGGCACGGCAACGGCAAACGCACAAACACATACAAATGCCGACAAGAAAAACACACAGGCTAGAGACTACTGAACAGAACACAGGACCGGGTTGAAATGTGGACGGACAGACAGGTGATTGGTGGAGTGTAGTGCGGGGGAGTGGTGACTGGCAGCCAATCCTGGACAGAGATGGTATGGGCGGCAGCCAATCACTGACGGGCAATGAAAAACGAGGGGAAACTAAAGGGAAGACAAGCACACAACAACACAGAACACACATACAAGCAGGGCGAGGGACGGAACAGTGCGACTCAAAGAACCTGCTGGATTGTCTGACAGAGGTGCCATGTTGTCTCCCTGTGGAGCTGCTGTCATCCTAGGAAACAAAAGACTCGTTAAGTGCATGAGACTTGAAACGTCGAAGGTGAGAAAAAACATGCCAGTCATGTCAGTCAGTTTTATATAAGTACAAGTACATAGCATGACAGCTTCTCATTCAAAGGGAAAGCATCTACACCCATGTCAATAGTACCAACTCGTACTGGAAGAGCGTAGTCCTCACATGTCAGTGACCAAGAACAAACGCGCCGCTTTCATGAGAAACTGTCGGTAGTTGTTGCATTGCTGACAGTTCACTTCTCAGACATACAGTGTGGGGACCCTTACATGTTGTGTACGTGTGTGTGTGTATTTGTGTGTGTGTGCATGCAGAGTCTTGACAAAGACATTAGGTTCTATGCTACACCCGGGGGATGTGGTGGCCGTTGGCAACGGTCTGATGTTGGGCTCCCCAGGGTCTCACGGTGAGTCAAGTTCTGTCCAAACTAGTCTGGAGAACACGGACAGGCTCCAGGAATCCCCGTGTGTGCGCGTATGCTGTGTAAGAGTGTGTGTGTGTGCTGTGTGTGTGTGTGTGCTGGAGAGAGAGAGAGTGTGTTTGTGAAGAGAGTGTGTGTGTGTGTGGAGAGAGGATAGAGTGTTGGAGCGAGAGTATGTTTGTACTGTCGGTGAAGAGTGAGAGTGTGTTTGTGAAGAGAGAGAGTGTGTGTGTGTGTGTGTGTGTGGAGTGAGAGTGTGTTGGTGAAGAGAGTGTGGGTGTGGGTATTGTGTGTGTGGAGGATGAGTGTGATTTGTGACGATGTAGTGTGGGGGGTGTGCTGAGTGTGTGTGTGTGGAATGTCCAGATGGGGAACAAACTGCAAAACGAAGTTGTCCCCCCAGTGGGCTCTGCCATGGGTAACCATATATGTGGGCCCAAAGTAGAGCCGGTTGCTTGGGCTTTGCAGTTCTGAGTCCGTCTGCTTGTGCCGGAAACATGCATGCAGCAGCAGATTTACTCATGACACCCATATCATTCTACACTGACGGGCGTCCACATTCCCCATAACTGGTCGCCACAATATGTAACTCGTTGATGTGTTGTGATTTGCGTCAAGTGTGTGTAGTAACCACGTCTCGGCGTGGTGAAACCCAAAACTCTCAGTTGCTTCACCCGGGGGAGCCGTGAGAACCGAAACAGGACGGTTTTGAACGCCCGTACCTGTTTCCATATCGGCTCCCCAATCGGGAAAAGGCACAAAAGGCGGATGATGAGATAGCCGTCCTTTGATGTCCCGTCCCGGCTCGGGTTGGCTGTTCCGAGAGGGAGCCCGCGAGGAGGCCCGGAGAGATGAGGAGCGAAGGGAGTGTCGGCTGTGTGTCGGCCAGGCGGACAGGAGGAAGAGGACCGGGTGTCGACACGTGCCCCTCTTTCACTCCTCGGTTCTCGACTGCCTCTTGTAAGAGGAGGCATCCGGGGGCAGGGAACTAAATTGTCTCAGTCAAGACATGCTTGATCTTAGATAGATAGAGAGAGAGAGGTAGCAGCGGTGAGAGAGAGAGAGAGAGAGGGGTGGGTGGAGAGGGGCAGAGCAGAGGGAGGGGGAGAGGAGAGCAGTAGGTGAAGGGAAAAGGAGAGAGAGAGAGAGAGAGAGAGAGAGGGAGAGAGAGAAGACAGAGATAGAGAGAGAAGAATAGTAAGAGAGAAAGCGGAGACTAGAAGCGAGAGAGAAAGACGAGAGGAGAGAGAGATAGTTTTGATGAAGAAGCGTGGTTTGCAGTGAATTTGGAGGTGCTGAAGGGAAGAGGGCTTGAGATGGTATGAGATTTGGGCCGGAGAGGGAGAGGAAAGTCAAGAGACGCAGTGGATAGAGAAAGAATTGGACCAATGTAGTGAGAGTGTGACTGATACCGAGATGGAGAGACAAGTGTGAGAGACAAGTGATTGGCAGGAACACTGAGGAGCCTGAAGGAATTAGAAGTAGAAAAAGGAGAAAAAGAGAGAGAAGATAAAGAAAGAGGAAAGAGAGAAAGAGAGAGAGAGACTGGAGAGAGAAAAGAGAGAGTGAGTGACAGAGAAGGGGACGTCGTCACGGTGACAGACGGGCAGAGTTCTAAACGCTCGAAAAATGTAATCAACTCTCTCTCCTGGTAAATGAAGCGTCTGTTTTCCTATGGAAGAAAGATTTTCAGGACAAATATTTCAGGGTCCCATGTGATCTCCAAGTCCTTGTCTGTCTGTGCTTAGTATCTGTAGTCTCTCTCTCTCTCTCTCTCTCTCTCTCTCTCTCTCTCTCTCTCTCTCTCTCTCTCTCCTCTCTCTCTCTCTCTCTCTCTGCCTGTCTCTCTCCCTTTCACTCTCTCTCTGCCTGTCTCTCTCCCTTTCTCTCTCCCTGCCTCTCTCTCTCTCTGTCCCTCTCTCTCTCTGTCCCTCTCTCTCTCTCTCTCTCCTCTCTCTCCTCTTCTCTCTCTCTCTCTCTCTCTCTGCCTGTCTCTCTCTCTCCCTTTCTCTCTCTCTCTCTCCCTCTGCCTGTCTCTCTCCCTTCTCTCTCCTCTCTGCCTCTCTCTCTCTCTGTCTCTCCTCTCTCTCTCTCTCTCTCTCTCTCTCTCTCTCTCTGCCTGTCTCTCTCTCTCTCTCTCTCTCTCTCTCTCTCTCTCTCTCCTATCTCTCTCTCTCTCTCTCTCTCTGCCTGTCTCTCTCCCTTTCACTCTCTCTCTGCCTGTCTCTCTCCCTTTCTCTCTCCCTTGCCTCTCTCTCTCTCTGCCTGTCTCTCTCTCTCTCTCTCCCTTTCTCTCTCTCTCTCTCTCGTCTCTCTCTCTCTCTCTCTCTCTCTCTCTCTCTGCCTGTCTCTCTCTCTCTCTCTCTCTCTCTCTCTCTCTCTCTCTCTCTCTCTCTCTCTCTCTCTCTCTCTCTCTCTCTCTCTCTCCCAGGGCCACATGGGGAGAGGGCCATCAAAAAGTTGGAATAAAATTGGACAAATTGCAATGTCTTCATGGACCCCAAAATTCTTAGCGACGCCCCTGTGTGTGTGTGTGTGTGTGTGTGGTGGTTGCCCTATTCCACATGTCTCTCCCTGCGTCCTTCACTGCACCCCTCTCATCCCTCCTCTGAGGCCTGTGTCCTCCCCTCCTCACCTCACCGCCCCTCTCAGTGCGACGTGGAGGCCTGACTGAGGCAGACTGTAGTCCAGTTCCTTCCAACCAGAACGTTCTCAGCTCCGCCTCCGAGAGAGAGAGAGACTCATTTATGGCCTCCCAGCTTGACGACGCTGCTGATGAAATATTTACCGACGCACTCTGAGAGGTTATTCAAATCTGCAACATTTATAGCCCCCGGGAGGGACGGCCTTGGTTCAGAGGTGGGGCCGTCATGGCTGCTGCTGATTGGTCATTGGTAAGGAGGCCACGGGTGGATTTAGCTGGCGATTGGTCGGATGAAATTGTATCAGTTGCTTATTGGTGATCGTTATATTGATAAATGTGGGAGGAACTGAGATGGTTGATCTGAATTGTAAGCATCCATGCTAAGCTGGTGTTGATATGTGAAAAGTTACTTTCAGGTACTTTAGATGCCCGTAGATACGGGAAAACATTACACATCCCTGCTGGGCTTTTGGGCCCCCTGGCTAACTTGTACTCTGGGCCCAAATTGCAATCATACAGGAAACAAGGGGTTCTGCTGGGGCCCAGTCTGACCACGGCCCTTACAATCATCCTAATCTTCCCCCCTGTCTGACCAGGGCCCTTACAATCATCCTAATCTTCCCCCCCCTGTCTGACCAGGGCCCTTACAATCATCCTAATCTTCCCCTGTCTGACCAGGGCCCTTACAATCATCCTAATCTTCCCCCCTGTCTGACCAGGGCCCTTACAATCATCCTAATCTTCCCCCCTGTCTGACCAGGGCCCTTACAATCATCCTAATCTTCCCCCCTGTCTGACCAGGGCCCTTACAATCATCCTAATCTTCCCCCCTGTCTGACCAGGGCCCTTACAATCATCCTAATCTTCCCCCCTGTCTGACCAGGGCCCTTACAATCATCCTAATCTTCCCCCTGTCTGACCAGGGCCCTTACAATCATCCTAATCTTCCCCCCTGTCTGACCAGGGCCCTTACAATCATCCTAATCTTCCCCCCTGTCTGACCAGGGCCCTTACAATCATCCGAATCTTCCCCCCTGTCTGACCAGGGCCCTTACAATCATCCTAATCTTCCCCCCCGTAACGGCCCCCCTGTGTCAAGTGGAGCAAGTACCCTATACAGTGGAAAAGCACCATTAGAGGCTTACGTAAAACAGTACACTGTTACAGGCAAAGAGGAACCAGTAATGATTAGAATTATATCCTCCTTAGTTCACCATTAACACCCCCCCCCACCCCCCCTTCTTCAGAATGACAGAGCGACCTCTGGCTAACGTGACACAACGTGATGCCATGACAACAACGGGGTCAGACGCTACCACGACAACCTGTCAGACCCTTGGCTGGGGCCCTCCTCTGTGACGGGCCGAGGGCGTGATGGCTGGGGGCTGCAGCATGGCCTTCTGGGAAGGTCAGTCCTCCTGGTGCTGACAGAGAGAGATATCACGAGGGTAGTCAGGGGATACCAGAGCACTAGGAAGCAGTGTGCCTTTAGCATTTAGATTTCAACTTTTATTTAACCGGGCCAGTTGGTAAGAACAGATTCTTATTTACGATCTTGAGGCTGTGCGAGCTTACACACGCACAGCCTCAAGATGACCGTCCTTCTATAATTACATTTAGTCATTTAGCAGACGCTCTTGTCCAGAGCGACTTACAGTAAGTACAGGGACATTCCCCCCGAAGCAAGTAGGGTGAAGTGCCTTGCCCAAGGACACAACGTCATTTGGCACTGGCTGGGAATCGAACTGGCAACCTTCAGATTACTAGCCCGACTCCCTCACCGCTCAGCCATCTGACTCCCTGTCTCCTTCTGAGACACACACATAAACACAGACTCAAGTTTGCCTGCTCCCTGACCTCCGCTCTCGCACACACACACACACACGTAAGAATGCCATACACAGACACACGCAAGGTAATTTACACACAATTAACACAGTGAATACAAACGAAAAAAGTTCAGCCAATTACAACCCAGACGCTTTTAGGAAACAACAAACTGACAGCAGTTATGGACTGACTCTCATCACTAAAACGCCCTGAGATGTTGTTCCTGCAAAGCTGTCCTGCCCATCCTAAATGGGCCCCTTCCCACTTCCCACCCCCACCCCCACCCCCCCGGTGCCATCATCAGTCCAACCATGCAGAGAAAACAAACTCTCCCAGACCAATCAGATACCACTCAGGGACGGACAACAGCTAATCCAAATTCCAACCCGCTCAATTGGCCCCCCTGACGAGCCCAAGCGTGCGCCCCTCGCTGCGTTGGGACTATGGTGATCAGTCTCTCTCGTGCCCCCTGGCTGGGTGGAACCTTCATTTACATTTAGCAGACGCTCTTATCCAGAGCGACTTACAGTAAGTACAGGGACATTCCCCCCGAGGCAAGTAGGGTGAAGTGCCTTGCCCAAGGACACAACGTCATTTGTCACGGCCGGGAATCGAACCGGCAACCTCCTGATTACGAGCCCGATTCCCTAACCGCTCAGCCACCTGACTCCCTGATGTACAACGTCTGGCCGTGAGCGTCCACACCAGATGAGGTACGCTCTTAATGATCTCATAGTGGCTGTGAGGGTGTTTTCCACTAATGGGAAACCATGCAGCTATAATGGAGGGAGGGGAAAACAGAACAGCAAATTAGTTCAGTTTGTGTGTGTGTGTGTGTGTGTGTGGGGGGCACAGATAGCGGCGCACAATCCAAATATTCGATTTTCAACGAGCAAATCAATGTACACTGCGTTTAATTGATATCAGTCTCTGGCGGCGTGCTTCACGAGGCCTAAACGCGCACACGAAACGATTCTCTTCATAACCCGACGATCAAATATTTCATCCACCGCTGAAAGGGACTGGAGGATAGGAGCTTCTGGAGACGCATCAAGCCAAGGTTAGCCTGACTAAGCCAATGTAGATGTATCCGATAATTGCTCCTGTTTCCCCCCACTGCCGCAGGGAATAACAGCGAGCTAATTACGGCTAGCTCGCTAGCTCGTGGCCTTGTGGGGGTTTGGTGTTATCATGGCTCCTGTGATGTGGCTTGTGTTCATCTGAGAGCGACGCGAGGGAAGATGTTTGCTACGAGGGTGTGGAATGTACAGCCCTGGTTGAATGCAAATGGAGTGTCTGCTCCCGGCTAACTATGTAGTTACATTGCATCAGTTAACCAACTGTGCGTGTGTGTGTGTGTGTGTGTGTGTGTGTGCGTGCGTGTGTGTGTGCGTGTGTGTGTGTAGGAGGGTGAAGAGTTGAATTGTAAACTGTAAACTCCAGGCCTTTTCTTTATGTCTCACTGTAGCTGCCCTAGATATTCAGACACCAGATACCAGTGTGTGTGTGTGTGTGTGTGTGTATGTGTCCACGTATGTCTGTGTGTGTGTGTGTGTGTGCTTGTGTGTGTGCTTGTGTGTCTCTGTGTGTTTGTGTGCATGTTTGTGTGTGTGTGTGTCTCTGTGTGTGTGTGTGTGTGTACATGGGTGTGTGTGTGTCTCCTGATGCTCTCTGGCTGTAACAGGTCTACTGTAATGGCAGTGATATATTGAGTGAGACTGCAGTTATTTTGCCTGCAGAACTCAATGGATCACTTGAGCACAAACATGTCAGTGAAGCCAAGGGGTGTAGAAGCCACCACACACTCTCTCTAGCCCACACACACACACGCACACAAACACACACACATATACACACACACTCTCTCTCTCTCTCTCTCTCTCTCTCTCTCTCTCTCTCTCTCTCTCTCTCTCTCTCTCTCTCTCTCTCACTCACACACACACACACACACACACACTCTCTCTATCTCTCTCTGTCTCTCTCTCTCTCTCACACACACACACACACACACACAGACACACCACCCCCCCACACACACTCTCTCACACACACACACTCACACACAGACACACACAGACACACGCACGCACATATACATTAGTATAACCAACCCAGTACTGAACAACACACATATGTCAAAAAAACACATTCAACATTTATTATCTGCCATTCATATTTAAGTGAAATGAATTAAACATCTAACGGAATACCAAATGCTCATTCGACATGAAAAATACATCCAACAAGTCAACAGGTTTTTAATGATCGTGATTGGTTGACTCTGGCAAGCAGCTTTCCATTATGTGCCAGTCCTCTGCATCGAATTATTCCGATTCTGTTGTCAGCCTGTTTCAGAAACCCAAGTACGAGCACCTCGACCGCCTCCATTTGTATTCTCCATCAGTCTTGACTGCACAGTTATTATCCGGGCCTAATTGTAGCGGCCGAGCTAGCTGTAGTATGATTATCTGCAGTAATTACAATAAAAAACACAGCAATTATCTGCGGGCGCGTGTGGCAGAGTGTCGTTAACCTCGGCTGTCTTGCTTGTATAATTAGACTGAATTGAGTACCACAGCTGTAAACAGCTGATCGGGTGACCAGTGTCGGTCGTTGCACCGGAGACGACCTCTGACCAGATCTCCCTCCGGTCTGTTTTCTGATTCGCTTTCTTTCTGTCTGTCCTGTTTACATTTAAGTCATTTAGCAGACGCTCTTATCCAGAGGGACTTACAGTAAGTACAGGGACATTCCCCCCCCGAGGCAAGTAGGGTGAAGTGCCTTGCACAAGGACACAACGTCATTTGGGCACGGCCGGGAATCGAACCGTCGACCTTCTGATTACTAGGCCGATTCCATAACCGCTCAGCCATCTGACCCCCATGTCCTGTTGAAAACAGGCATGTTGAATCCCCTTCTGCCACCAACGACACCGCTGCGAAAGTATGCCGTTGTATTCACAAGACGATTGTTTTGATTGTTTGCAAGCTTGGATTGGAATACTTAGCACGGCCTTCACAATAGGAAATCAAGGACATATCACTGTACTCCTAAATGAAATCTCTCTTCAATTACATTCTCTCAAAGCATGATCGTTTGGTCGATACAAGTACCAGAATGTCATTTCCAGGAAACGTTCACGACGATGCGTTTTGAAACTCGTCTGAGAAGTACGTTTCCAGACGCCCACAAAAACAGGACATTAGGCGGCGTGGGTTTGAACAAAACCGGGATTTGCCCTTGCCCAAACCGAATGCGCACTCGTTTAAATCACTGAGCTGGATGACGTTGAAACTGACCCCCATTTGGCAGAGGAGGCAGCCGGGATGACTATTCTGAGAGAGCAGTGTGTTCATGTCACATTGAAATATTAACCAGGACCGAGGCCCATGAACCAGTTATGTGGGAACACTAGTCCTCTGCTTTAAGTGCATGACTAACAAGGACTTAATGGCCGATACTGGAGATGCGGGTCTTTCCCCTCAAAGGCAGAACATGGTGTGTTAGTCCCTCCCTCTGACCCTGACACAGCATGACGAGCACATTGTGTACACACCTCCGTTTTGGGTGCATTTAGTAGTATTAGTAGTAGTCGAATGTGACAGTTCACCGAGGGGATGAGGTACGACTTTAGAAACCAGGGAGATCTAGTTTGACGTTGGGGTTTATGATCCAGGGAGATCTAGTTTGACGTTGGGGTTTATGATCCAGGGAGATCTAGTTTGACGTTGGGGTTTATAAACCAGGGAGATCTAGTTTGACGTTGGGGTTTATAAACCAGGGAGATCTAGTCTGACGTTGGGGTTTTCCGTGTTGGTCCGTCGGCTGGAAAAGTTAAGAATGTGACATTGTTGCCAATCTGTTCAGAAGCAGAGATTTGTTCTACGGTTTTATGGTTCCGGTGTCGGTGTGGAAAAGCCCGGGGGTGCCAGAAGTATGAAAATTGAATTTTGGGGAACATGATTCAAAGTGGGGCTAATGACAAACCTCCTCAGTGCTCAGAAAAGAAATTAAGGATTTTAACGACACTGTAAAATATCTCCTACCGGAGGTATCTGGTTAATTGAAAATGAGCCTGACACTTTAACAGAATATGTAAATTAATCAAAATTAAAAATCTGTGGACTGAAAATGTGATGGTAAATTGCTAAATCCACTTGGGGTGGGGTGAATTATATTAAGGTTGTTAGAGCCATAAGCTGTTGGCTTGGCATGGACTGATCTGACCCGCCCTACACACACACATACACCTACACACACACACACACATTCATGCGTCGTTGTAAATGGTTGGCACAAGTTGTACTTGTCGGGCCTGTGTGGATACAAACCTTCACATCTGCTTTGAGGAACAGGGACCAACTCTAGCTCTGTTTCTCCCTCAACAGGGAGTTAGAGGGAGGTGAGAATAGAGAGGAGGGAAACGAGAGGAGAGAGGGAGGAAGAGGAGAGGAGAGAGGGAGGAAGAGGAGAGGAGAGAGGGAGGAAGAGGAGAGGTGAGAGGGAGGAAGAGGAGAGGAGAGAGGGATGAAGAGGAGAGGAGAGAGGGAGGAAGAGGAGAGGAGAGAGGGAGGAAGAGGAGAGGAGAGAGGGAAGAAGAGGGAGAAGAGAGAGGGATGAAGAGGGAGAAAAGGAAGGGAGGAAGAGGAGAGGAGAGAGGGAGGAAGAGGGAGAAGAGAGAGGAAGAACATTGAGATGGAGGGAAACTGAGTTGCCTGAGAAAGGAGGGGGGGGGGTGAGAGAGAAGTAAAATGAGCTCAGACACATTGAGGAAAGACTGTGTATATGTCTGAATACATGCGTGTATGAATGTGTGTTTGTGTAACTATTAGAAAGAGGGAAGAGAAGTGGGAGGAGGGAGACTGAGAGAACAGATTAAAAAAGAAAGAGAGAAAAAGGTAGAAAAACAGAGAGAGAGAGAGAGAGAGAGAGAGAGAGAGAGAGAGCACGGATTCTTTATTAAAATCACTCCCCTTGACAAGCAAACTTACAAGGGAAGCCACAGCAGGGTGTTGGAGGAGAAAGGAGGATGGAGAGAGAGAGAGAGAGAGAGAGAGAGAGAGAGAGAGAGAGAGAGAGAGAGAGAGAGAGAGAGAGAGAGAAGGGATTAGCAGAGGGAGCAGGAGAAAAAAGAGGGAGAGAGATGGAGGGTTGGCTAAACGAATCTTAATAGTTTTATAGCGGTGCCGGGGAATCCTGACGTGCTTTCCCAGCTCCAGTCTGGGCTGACACGTCATGTTCAGGGTAATTACAGCGTGTCATGTCGGCTGCTAACCCTCTGGCACAGGGACGCTCGCTGCTGCACTGGCGTGTCACCGGAGCGCAAGGCCCCTGATCTCACACACACGCCACACACACTACACACGTTACACACGTGTTACACACGCGCACAATACACGCGCACGTATTACACACACAAGCACGCATGTATGCACACATTCACGCACACACACACAATATGTGTACTGTATATGTACACACATATATATATATATTCCCTCCATATATATAGACATGCCTCAACTGTTTGATGATTTTCACAAAGCAATATGGCTCATTAGTGTACTGCTCACTGCACATTCCACCATGACGGGTTTTGCCCTGAGAACAATGTTCACGAAAACAACACAACCTTATTACAATTAAATGTTTGTTTCAGTTTGAAAGCCTCAACATTAAATGGGTATTGGAATTCTACAAGGGGTTAACACACCCTCTCAACCACAAATTCACAGAAACAGCTTCTCCACTATCAGGACCAGAGACAGCTTCAGCACCAGGGACAGCTTCAGCACCAGGGACAACTTCAGCACCAGGGACAACTTCAGCAGCAGGGACAGCTTCAGCACCAGGGACAGCTTCAGCAGCAGGGACAGCTTCAGCAGCAGGGACAACTTCAGCAGCAGGGACAGCTTCAGCACCAGGGACAGCTTCAGCAGCAGGGACAACTTCAGCACCAGGGACAGCTTCAGCACCAGGGACAACTTCAGCAGCAGGGACAGCTTCAGCACCAGGGACAGCTTCAGCACCAGGGACAGCTTCAGCAGCAGGGACAACTTCAGCACCAGGGACAACTTCAGCACCAGGGACAACTTCAGCAGCAGGGACAGCTTCAGCACCAGGGACAGCTTCAGCAGCAGGGACAGCTTCAGCAGCAGGGACAACTTCAGCACCAGGGACAGCTTCAGCACCAGGGACAACTTCAGCACCAGGGACAACTTCAGCAGCAGGGACAGCTTCAGCACCAGGGACAGCTTCAGCAGCAGGGACAACTTCAGCACCAGGGACAGCTTCAGCACCAGGGACAACTTCAGCACCAGAGACAACTTCAGCACCAGGGACAACTTCAGCACCAGGGACAGCTTCAGCAGCAGGGACAGCTTCAGCAGCAGGGACAACTTCAGCACCAGGGACAGCTTCAGCAGCAGGGACAGCTTCAGCACCAGGGACAACTTCAGCACCAGGGACAGCTTCAGCACCAAGGACAGCTCCTCCACAATCACGACTACAGTACCAGCAGCCGCTACAGAGAATAGGCACTGAACTCCTTCACTTCAATGCACAGACTGATTGAATGTTCAGTCAAGACCACTCAGTTCTATCAGCAAGGACACCAGCACACCTACACTACTAGGGGCCATAACCTGAAGGTCTACTTTGAGTGTTATGATTCGATGGGTCACGATTCACCCCCTTAGTTGCTATTCATTAACAGACTTCACGTGTCCATGCTGAATTCGGAGGCTTTTAATTGGTGCATGATGACGCAATCCTTCCAAGTCTTCGGGTTGACTCATCAGTTTTACAACCCTGGAGGGAGACAGTCTGACGCGAGCGAGCACAAACAAACACAAGTCATCCAGTCCAGACAAAAAATACATACATGCAAATACACGCACACGCTTGGACAAACACACTTTCATCCGGGCAATCTACTAATTAAGAGACATTATACGTGCACATGTTTTCGCCCAGCTGTCCGTAGGTCTGGGACGCTGTTAAGGCCTAATCTGTCTGATGCACAGAGGAAGGGAGAAGCTTCAGATGGAGCTGCAGGGGAAATGGCCTCATCTCTCTGACAGAAGACCTGACTGATTCCCTAGTTCAGTCAAGACAATCACGTATTAGATTCGAGCATTTATTGTTACATGACTTGGACATGTAGATTAACGTTGGCGAAGTGGATGATCTAAGGGAAGCGCTCCCTGCCTCCTCGATGCAACACATACATACATGACATATGAGGCAGGGAGCAATAGAGATGTAATCCCCCTGATGGATAGAACATACAGACAGCATGGGGAGAAGGGGACGGTGGAGGGTGGCAGTAACATGATCATACAACAAATGGGCTGAGTGTGTGCGTGTGTGCGTGTGTGCGTGTGTGCGTGTGTGCGTATCCGCCCGGGCTTTTAATGCCATCTTATCGGACGTGGCCCAATGGGCTTGTGCTGCTAACACAGGCGTGGTAATGAGCGGATGACGCGAGCTGCCCGATTGGCCTGCCTGAATTAGCTGCGCTTATTTGTTAACAGTCTCAGCAGAGAAGTCCTGATCAGAATGTATCCCGAGCAGAGCTTTGCGCTCGGTTGAGTGGGTTCTATCAGCTCCTCTTGAGAAAGCCTTGACTTCCCCTGATAAATAACAATGGCAGAGAACAGATATCCCAGACAGAATCCGAGCATGAGGCTAGGGTGGTGAAGTCTAACTTCCTGGGACAGCTGGATTCGCGAGATCACGACCTCTCGTCTACCTTGCCAAGCTCCGAGTCATTCGTTTGAACCGCAGTGGCTTCGGAGCCAATCAGAGTCCTGGCAGCTAAGGGAGTGGTGGTGCTACTGGTCGTGATGCCAGATGGTGTTGGACAGATGCTTCATCCAATCACTTCATCCCAGTCTTTTTTGCAATGTGCCTGCCAAACAGTTTCCAAGGATGACTTCCTAGATGGGACTGTGTAACAAGTCATCTAGCGACGTCAGGTTAGGTGAAGACACAGGCAGCTAAAAGAAAACCTCAAACATCTTCTCACATGCCACATGCCAGACAGGCTATTTTTTCCTGTTCTGGGGGCTGTATATCAATTGTCTGTCTTTGCCTCCATCTTACATTTACATTTAGTCATTTAGCAGACGCTCTTATCCAGAGCGACTTACAGTAAGTACAGGGACGTTCCCCCTGAGGCAAGTAGGCTGACGTGCCTTTCCCAAAGACACAACTTTATTTGGCACGGCCGGGACGGGAATCGAACTGGCAACCTTCAGATTACTAGCCCGATTCCCTAACCGCTCAGTCACCTGACTCCCTATCTCCCTATCTTGACAGCCCACACTCTCCCTCTTCATCTTCCTTCCATCCATCCATCCCCTCTCTCTCTCCTTCCGTCTCTCCTGAGGGAACCTTTCAGATGTTCCCACAGCTTGTTCTCAGTTCCATCCGCAGTTTTTTCCCCTCTCTAATCGTGCCTCCTCTTTTCCCTCTACAGCAGGTTACTTTATCACCTTTTCGTTCTCATCTGCTTTCTGGTCAAATTCAACTTTCTTTTTCCTCCATTTCACTGCCAACTTTTTAAGAAACGCTTTCCCCCCCCCAACTCTCCTCCTGCTCTCAATTTCCCCCTCTTTCTCTCCATCACATGGACATGCGTTCTCAGCTTCTTCTCCTCTTCCTATCCCTGTTTTCCTTCCCTCTTTACTTCTCCACCTGTCGACAAGTCCTCCTTCCAGAGTTTCTAGACCTAGTCGGACCATCCGTACTTCTTAAAGTACGACGATGCCATATCAATGGATCTTAAATGTCGAAATTCTGTCGAAGTTTGGGAGCACTCGCTATGTAGCGTACTTGTTTTGTGAACACGAAGCAAACTGCAACCTCGCTAAAACAAGAGCACGCACGCACGCACGCACACACACACACACACACACTGACACACACACACACTCTGAACCACATTCGTATTCGTTAAAATAATTTTCGAGCCTCTCTGTGTTTCCTACACAGCACACATTCCTGCTGACAGTGTTTGCTTACACAGCTTGTAACTA
This sequence comes from Thaleichthys pacificus, assembly GCA_023658055.1. Classification (NCBI taxonomy): domain Eukaryota; kingdom Metazoa; phylum Chordata; class Actinopteri; order Osmeriformes; family Osmeridae; genus Thaleichthys; species Thaleichthys pacificus. The sequence continues at coordinate 19,996,606 of CM042862.1, read as the reverse complement.
CCCACTTCTCTTGAGTGTGTGTGTTTTATGTGAGCTTGCATCATGTGTGTGTGTGTGTGTGTGCAGGCGAGGGTGTGTGTTTTTTGTGTGCTTGTGTGTGTGTGTTTTTTACGTGTGCTTGCGTGTTTGTGTGTGTGCAGGCTTGTGTGTGTGTGTTTATGTGTGCCTGTGTGTGTGTGTGCGTGTGTGTGTGTGTGTGGGGGGGGGGGGTGTGGGTGTGTGTGGTAATAGTAGTGAGCGTTCTGGCCGGAGGTGCTCTTTGAGATTGTTTGAGATTCTCCTGCTGCTCAATGAAAGCTGAGAAAGAATTGGTTCCCACAGTTTTTAGAGGTCACCTCTCAATAACTCCTCCCTTCTCCTTTCTTCTCTGTCTTCTCCCATCCTTTCATCATCTAGGACAGTCACATGCCTATTAATTGCCCTCCCTCCCTCGTTAAGAGAGAGAACAACCCTTACTGACCAATTAAATCGGCCGTCAGAAGGGAGGCCTAGGAGGAGGTTAAAGATTAATCTCTTCCTAATCTTCGGGCACCAAAGAGTTTAATCATCATCATGACATGTCATAATAATCTACAATATTTCTAATACTACTGCTGTCTCTACTGCTGACAGAGATCAGTTAGCAGGCCGAAAAAAGAGAGTGGGAGAAAGGAAGAGAGACAATGAGAGAGAAAGACAGTGAGAGAGAAAGACAGTGAGAGAGAAAGACAGTGAGAGAGAAAGACAGTGAGACAGTGAGAAAGAGAGAGAGATAGAAATACAGTGAGAGTCAGTTCTAAAGAGAATGAGACAAAGAGAGAGAGAGAGAAAGATAGAGAGAGAATGAGAGAGAGAGAGAGAGAGAGAGACAGAGAGAGAGAGAGAGAGAGAGAGAGACAGAGAGAGATAGAGAGAGAGAGAAAGGCAGCGAGAGAGAGAGAGCCAGTGAGATTGAGAGAGAGAGAGAGAGAGCCAGTGAGATTGAGAGAGAGAGAGAGAGAGAGAGAGCAGGAGATGAGAGAAGAAGAGAGAGAGAGAGCCAGTGAGATTGAGAGGAAGAGAAACAGGAAATGACAGGATGTTGGCTGTGACACCTTGTGTGAAGTCCGGGGCAGCTGAGCTCTGAGTTCTGGCCCCGTCACACGTAAACACACATGCCCCAGAGGAGAGGGTGACAGGGGGGGCATGTGATGTGTATCTCTGCTCCCTCTCTGCCTCCCTCTCTCTCTCTCTCTCTCTCTCTCTCTCAGTGTTTCACACATTCTCTCTCTCTCCCCACCTCTCTCTCTGTCTCACTCATTCTCCACCTCTCTCTTTCTCCCTCTCTCTCTCTCTCTCTCTCTCTCTCTCTCTCTCTCTCTCTACCTCTCTCACTGTCTCCCTCCCTCTGTCTCTCGCCCTCTCTTTCTCATTCACTCTCACTCCCTCTCCCCCCCTCTCTCTCTCTGTAATGCTCCCTGTGTGTGTCACTCTCTCTCTCTTTCTCTCTCAAATCTCCATCCATCCAAAATCCCACATCTTTCAAAATAAAAAGCTTTTCCCTTCAGAGCTGTTCTATTAGAAGGGCTTGACAATACACCAAATCCTCTTCAGGGGTTGGTTGGACAACTGAGGGACAGCCAATCGGAGGGTAGGAATGGGGCCCATTTGAATGCTGACCAACATGGATGATTCATGCTATTGTCAACCATATTAAGCCCTTCAAAACGGACATTGGTGAACACAAAAACCAAACCCTTTCTTTTGTCATTAACCCCCAGTTACTTTATGATTTGAACCCTGGGACAGTATTTCCCAGTCATGTTTTAAATATACTAGTATATTCTGGCTTGTAGTTCAATTCTATTCAATCAGGTGTTAGTTTTGAATGTGGTCATGTTGCACCACAGGCCCTGAAAGGAGTTTGTTCTGATTCATGGAGGATGACATTTGTATTAGACGAACACAACATTCGCCAACTCTCCAGCCTGTGAACCAGTACCCTCACATCAACGAGCGCATTTAGAGGGTACGAGTGGCCAATGAGTGTGTGTGCACATTTGTGTGTGTGTGCATACGAGTGTGTGTGAGTGAGAGACAAAGAGAGAGAGAAAGAGAGAGAACTCCCAAGTTCGCTCTGGCAGTCAATCAGGGTGTTGAGCACCACTCAGGGAGTGAGTCATTCAATTAGTGCCAGAGGTTCAAAAGTGGGGCACACACACACACACAGTTTACACCCCACCATATCAAACTTCATTCAAAGCATTGATACATCCAACACAACAACTTTGACTCAGTTAATAGGTACCAGTCGGCCACACAGACTTCATTTTAATTACAAATTTATTGCAAATATAGAAATAGATCTTTTGTACAGAAATTACGGGGGGAAACAACTTGAATATCATCGTTAATGACAGAAGAAAAAACAAAACGATGGAAGATATGTGTAGTCCAATGTCTGTACCAGCTCAGTGTTTCTGTCCTCCCTGGTCCTCACACTTGATCCACACACAGGGGAGGGTGAGGACCAGGGAGGACACAGGGGAGGGTGAGGACCAGGGAGGACACAGGGGAGGGTGAGGACCAGGGAGGACACAGGGGAGGGTGAGGACCAGGGAGGACACAGGGGAGGGTGAGGACCAGGGAGGACACAGGGGAGGGTGAGGACCAGGGAGGACACAGGGGAGGAGGGAGAAACCTGGAGAACAGAAAAACACTGGTGTGACAGTCAGTCAGTGTGACAGTCAGTTAACAAACTGAACCATGAACTAACACACCGTGGTCAGGTCTGTTCTGCTAAACCGACCAGTCGCACAGCATCACCTGGTACCCTGTTCATGACATGTTGAACACTGTGACTAGTATGCTTTTCATGCAAGGACAAGCTCACTGCTGAGTTCACTGCACTCTGCCTTGACTCCATTGCTATGGAATGAATCGCCCGAGTTGCTGCTTTGGAAACGAGTCAAGGCCAAATAGGAAGAAAAAAAAAAAAAAAAAACACTAAAACAGTCAGAAATATAGAAAATTATTCAGCTGCTGAAAGAAACATGCAAAAAATATGCCCTGTGCTTGTTTTGTGTTCTGTTTTCATATTCAGGGTTAGGGCCAGGGTATGTCGTGAGAATTCGAGCTATGTTTTCTTTACAGAAACCGCAGAGGTGAAAGGACAGGATGAAGTGTAATGTGTTTTTTTGTTGCCACGTGTCTCCACCCTGCTCAAATCGATCCTGGGATATTTTATTTCCTTAATGAGATGAGGCCTTTTATCTGAGAATCACCGCCGGAGAACATAGAACTTGTGAGTTCCCAATCTCCCGACAGATCCAAGACCTATCTCAAAAGCATTTGGAGCTCCTTTGTATCGGATTGCGTGTTCGGAATAGTAATGCAGATCTCGCCGAAGCGTATCTTTAAGCACATCACAGTAAACATTAGCATTGATTGAACACCTCCATCGCAGAATGTGCTCTGCCACTAAACAGGGTTTCCAGCCGCGTGCCGTGTAAGAAAGGAGCGCGAGGGAGTTCAGTCCGGGCACCAGAAGTCGCCACAGAGAATGCCAAGAGGCCACTTCCTGATCTGATTACTGTGCGGTTTAACCCAATAAAACAAAATAGAGTAACATAAAAAATATCATCGCTAAGCTAACAAGCTGCCGAGCAAACATAGTTGAGAGGTTAATGCCTTTCATTTTGTGCTGTAATTGATACGAGGCAGCCTCTTAGAGTTTTGGCACGGGCCGCCACCGGCAGATATATCTCTGTTAATGAGAGGGGGCGGAGTTGTGTTTCCGAAGAAGTTACTGGCCTCCCTTTACTGAACGGGCTCCTATAGGGTGGAGAGACTGGGCTAAAGGCCAGTTTTATAAAAATGTATAAGGCTCCCTCGACTGTGCTTCGGTGACTCACAAAGACAACTCGTTTCACATCATAGCCACAAGCAGAGAAGTTCTCTGGTACTTTTCCGAATTCGTGTTGACGTTTTTAGTGTTGGGTTGGGAGTGGGGGCGTTGTCGTGGTGGAAGGGGGGGTGGTTAGAAGATATTTTACAAATGGTTTTGTTTTTAAGGCATGCATTTATTTCATCGTGACCCTACTTAATCGATTAGCTAATTGGCGTTGGACTTAAATCCAAGTAGGAACCGCCGAACGGAACGATATACCTCCAATCTCTTCAGGTTTGGGGTGGGGTCAGATTGGGCACGTCAAAACACATTTTGTTCAAAACGTTTATGAAAGTGGGCTAAAAGCACACAGCACACAGACGGACACAGACAGGGGTGGGCTTCAGTTGTTTCCACAGCAACCAGGCCAGCCTCCAGCCAGAAACGACAGGAATGATAAATACAGTGTCATATAAACAGACAGGAGGCCGGACCAAATGAAAACCAAATAGAAACGCGTATGCAAATATCAAACATTAAAGAGATCGAAAAAGAAAACCTTAAACCTAGCTCTTTGAAATGTTCAGGCTCTGACAAACACTGTAATTCAGTCCCTACGTTTGTTTTCAATGTACGTCCACTCATTATACACAACAATATAAGTTCTTTTCTCTAAAAATACAAGAAGTCATGCAAATATAAGACTTTGTTTTATTTTTTGTAATTCACTTTGTAAGCTTTCTCTATTCTTAAACCTTTATGACATAGATCATCGCAAGTAGTTAAAACAGTTGGTTCCCCATAACACCAGGAACCAGTCCCTCACCCAGAAATAAAACAATCCCCCCCTGAAAGAAAAAACACAGATAAGCTGCATCAACAGGTCAGGCTCAGTAAAAAAACAAAAAAACATCCACAGATTTTTTTAATTTTTTTACAGTGTACAAAAATCACAGCTATTTCACAGATTGTTTCAGTCCGTTTTCTTTCTTTAGAAAATCCAATCTTTGAAAATGTGGCATGAATGTGCAAGGCGAAACATGTTTTATTATTTCGTAATCTGTTTCTTTTTTGTCATGGATTGCTCCTAAACCTTGGGAAAATTAAAACGCTAAAAAGCTTGATTTGAGTGTTCCCCTGCTCAACACCAAGTGATTGTGATCAACTGGGCAACTTTATTATCCTACATACGCTATGTCTAATCATCCGAAATGTCCCTCCTGCCTTTGTCAGAAAAATTTCAATAATTTGGATGGAACTTCAAGGGCAAAAACACATCTTCATTGTACAGCAGAAACCGTTTTTGGATGAGTGACTCTGAACTTGAACCCAAAGTGCACCTCTCAACTCATTAAAGTCTTTGCTGAAGTGTCTCCTTGGCTATGTACAAACTACAGTACAGTTCACCACCAGGTGAGCTACAACAGCTAACGTCCTCTGCAGCTTTGTGCGGTTACAGAACCCCTCAACAACACCTGTTGGCAATGAACTTAAGGAGTTTGCAATTAAAAGCTGTCTAACGGCTTTGTTTATCCACAGGGACTCCTGTTTGTGTGCAGCTGAGGGTACAGGTTTTGTTTTCATGCCAGTAAAAGCACACCTTCAATACTCATTATGAAATGTGTCCCTATGCAGCAGCAGCAGCAACACAAACTGAGATTGTGGGATTTGTCTCCATACTGTTTCCTGACTAATCGTTGTTTTTTTTTGTTCGTTTTTTTTGCCACCGTAGAAAATAACAAATGACGGAGAGACGTCTCGATTCGCACCAAGTCTGTTCCATGGCAGAGAGAATTTAGAAAACTGCCATCACGGGACTTTTCAGCCAGCCTTACCAAAGGTCGAAACTGATAGAGGAAATGAACCCTAATCGGAAAGGAAAACCCATTAAACTCGACATTACACACCAGCCCCCATTCCCGGGCCTATTGTTTCTGCGGACAAGCATTAGAATGATGGTTCGGCGATCTGAATTCCAGGTTATGCCGTAGGGACCCAGTGTCGTAGTCTACAACAGACTCCTGGTTGAGATTAGGTGGAAATGAGCCCAGCATTGTTAGACACTAATTATGATGGATTGATAGCAGAGAGTGGGAATGGGAGGGAGAGCAGCCAAGCGGCAAAACGGGTGTGTGAAGGACGCGCAGACGTTTCTTCCGTAGCACACTGTTCTCTCCTCACACCGTGTGTGTGCGCGTGTGTGTGTGTGGGGCGCCCTGAATGTGTCAAGTCTTCTAGTGTGTGTGCGCGAGTTTGCACATGTGTCGTTGTTTAAGTGTTGCGTCGACAGGAGCGTGATGAAAGAGTCTTGCAACATTCATGCTGAGTGTCTGGGATTGGCCTTCCCACGTGCCTGCCGGTGTTCGTTTAGCTAAAAACGGCTCGCTTTCCTCCTCTCGGTCTTTGAAGACCCGCGTACCCCGTTACCTGTCATTTTGAGGAAGCCTCAGAGCAGCGAAACGGTTTCTAAAACGTCTCTCCAGAACTTCCCTCTGTCCCTGTCCGCCTTCCTCGCTCTCTCTTTCCCTCCTCTCTCCGAGAGTGTGAGAGAAAGAAAGAGACGGCGAGAAACAGATACAGTGAGAATGAGAGAAAGAGAGAGGGAGAGAGCGAGCGCGAGAGCGAGACAGAGTGTCAACAGAGCCTAGAATATATTAAAGAAGATGAAGTCCGTAATCAGAGACTTAAATCGGCAGCCAACCCGATGCAGTCCACAAAGAAACTGGGATTGTACTTCCACATCTCTCTGGGTCAGCCTGCTTTCGTGAGGACAGAAATGGACATGACGTCTCCTCGGAGTTTAGTCATCAAGCCGTTAAAAGAAACGCTACGGAAAAACAGCTCGGCCCGGAGAAGCAACTGAAATATTGATGCCGGAGATAAACAACGAGGAAGCCGTACCTTTGTTTTCACCTGTCTGTAAACTGAGGGGCACTTTGAGATGGTTTTTGTTCACTGTGCATTTGCTACGTTTCGAAATGTATTATGAAACACACAGACACAATCTCAGCCCGAGACACATTCTAAATGTGACCTTCCATTGAAGATAACGAAATCAAAACGTCCACGCATTATAAACGAACCATTGAGATACTGTGTCTGGGTCAATATCTGTGTCAATGGCACAGCACACAAGAAAGCTATTTTCTTTTTCCAGCGACCGTTTCAACTGGACATCTCTCTTCAGCATAATAGAAACAGGCACTGAGGACTGAAGACAAATTAAGCTTTTATTTTCCCTGCCAAATCCCTGTCCTCTGGTTTCTGTGGGCCAGTGTAGCACACTGGAGAAGGCCCTAATGCAGGGCCGCGGATAAAGAGCTTACAAAGTAGGGAGCGAAAACTCCTGTGAAAGAGTAATCCACTTTCTGCTCTCTGTATTATTGCTGAAAACGGGAAATGATTAACGTCACACCACGCTCTAACTCTCTCTAATGCGTGCTCTCCAACATGTTTTCCTCTCTCGAATGCTTTTTCACCGTCTCCTGCTGAGTCGTTTGTCTGTCTTTGTTGCCTGTCTCTCTCTCTCGATTTTTTTCGTTTTTTTTCTTGGGTTCTTGCAACTCAGGCTCACTTTCTATAAGTACATCCTTTTTTCCTCTCTCTCTTTCTCTCTCTCTCTGTCTCTCTATCTCCTCCATCTCTTCTTCTACTTCTTCTTTGTAAAAAGAAAAACCAAAAAACCGCACAACAATTCATGCATCGCAGCGTACCCAACAGCCCCAGCTGTCAACAGTGGCCCAGAAACCTTCGCCTAGGGACAGGAAGATCATCGAGTGCAAGAAAGACAGCGTCGTCTCCGCCTCGGCCATGTCTCTGAGGTCGCGTGGCCGCGTCGTCTGAAGGGCGACGTCTCTGAACCGACTAAAAAAAAAAAACACACTCCCTCAACCTGACCGTCCACGCTCGAGAGATAAGAGCGCTTCAGTCATTATCTCGGAGAGGATTACTTTGAGAACACTGAAGAGGGAGTTTGAGATGCTGCGAGGTGCTGCTCACTCAGGGCTACTCGGGGTGTCTGGGGCGAGGGACTCCAGATACTAAAGCCTGGCTGGGGGTGAGAGAGTGTGGAAGGATTATAGAGAATTAGAAAGTTGGAGGATGTGTGATGTTCACTCTAGCTGGGTTCAAACAGGGACGATTCCAGGTTAGCTCTGACGACGGGATGATTCACTTTGGCACCTCGAAAAGGGGTCGTTTCAAGATGATCCAAGTGTCGGGCTTAAGACGCGACTGCAGACACTCGGTCGCGACGCGATTGGGTTCACAAGCCATGTAAACGACTTGTTTTTGTACATAATTTCATGGCGATGGCTCTTAGTGTAATGGCGCTTAGAGCAGTATAACACTGGCAGCACAGCATTTCCAAACAACAATTTTTTTTGCCCCGAAATTCCGTGACACAGAATAACAGCCATCAAATTCGGTAACACCTCCAGCCTCCCATCTGGTGTAAAACCCATCGCCCCAGCGCCTCAGTGTCGGCTGGGTGGCCTGCCATGGCCGGCTCTGTTCTCCCAGGACATAGGGTTGTTTATCTGGCCGTTCCTGCATTGTGACAATCACACGGTCGTCCTCAGCCTTTAACAGACCAAAACACCGTGTGTGTGTCCTGGGAAATGCATCACAAGGGTACGAGGGGGCACTATCGCATTCCTTTTTTTAATAGCATGAAAACAGATTCGTTATTTTAAGAGGGGACGCTTTTGCCAGTGTATCTATCGGTAGCTTTTCTGTTGTGTTGAGTTACAGGTATTGAACCGAGAGGAAATTTTTTGCGATATGTGTCCGACTGTAAAATGAATGTGATGCAACAGCGTGTACATTAGCCTATTCAAAACCACTTAATTCAAAACCAACAACAAGGAATGTTTCAGTTTGTTGTTTAGACTTCAAAGACTTGAGTGAATTTTTGTACGTTTTTTAGTTCTCTGAATGAATTCAATCAATTCACTTTGAAATAGCGAAGGACGATCATCCAAACAGAACCACTCATCCAAATCACTGTCAATGCAGGAAAATCCGCAACAACAGACGGTTGTTACAGGTCCTTTGTACAAATACTAGCACTATACCAAGCCGAAAGGAGATGTTTATAAGGGAAAATGTCACCTTTGTGTATGACCACTTTGTGTGTTGAGTAGTGAGTCACTGAACAAGGAAGCACTTGAACAAAATCAGTCTTTCTCCCCCAAACCAACCGCGTCCAAGGTCAAAATAACACAAACAAAACGTATCAAGGCCGAATCACTGGTGTCATCGTAAAACAATCGGGTATAATGAAACCAAAACAAGTGTAACCACCAGAAAACGTGGTAAACCAAAAGATTGATTCACGTTGTGTTTCTTATCATACAGAACAGGAGAAGCTGGCTTGGTTGCATGGGGATTCACACAGTATACCGTAGGAGAGAAAGGATTTCTGTGACTCGTCTACCGCCAGAATCTTCTCTGTGGTCAACCGTCCCACAATGTCAGTGTCTGTAAACGTACAGCAGGGGTTTAGGGTTCGGAGCCGTACAAAGACGACAAATTGTTTGCTTTAGTCATCGTGTGGTCATAAAGTTGGGAGTTTCACCGAAAATTCTTCTCTCTCAACTGGGTGAAGGTTAAAGTCGGTCACAGTAAGCCCCCGGTAGCAGTTTGTCTCTCTGCTGAGAGAAGAACAGTGGATTACACACCTTTTCAGTCTCTATGCGTGTTTGTATGTCAGTGCCTCTTCCTGTGGGAACCAAGTTGAGGGTACGGTAGTCTCCGTTTCCCAGATAGTCCTGTCTGAACACGACAGTCAGCTCCCTGGCCATACCAGGGTCGATTCGCATGGTGGATGATCTCGTCCTTGAGGAAATGCCTGACGCACAAATGAACAATACGGGATGAACATATTATCATTCAAGACGTGTTTCTCAAAAGCCCAGACAGAGATCCACAGAGAGAGAGAGAGAGAGAGAGAGAGAGGGATAAAGAAAGAGAGAGGCAGATCACATTGGTAAAAAAAATAAAATAATACTTGAGGTTTAGTTTTTTGTTTTTTTTACATGCTGAGATGGACAAATTTCTGAAACATGTGACAGTTTCACATCCTGCATCCTCTCAGCACGAACAGACCCCATCCCAAAAAATAAAAAAATAAATAACAGCCGAGATGACAGACTCAAGGTGAAGTAAAAGCAGGAGGGAGAAAATGAAAAAGGAGGTCCAGAACCATAAAGACCTAAACCCCCTCGTCCGCATGCAGGAGAAGGCAATCGAGAGCCTTTCCCCTTGAATATGGAGGACAGGCGGTGTTGGGGCTGGGCTCTATACAGGGGTGTCATGTTCAATTGTAGGAGAGCACCAAACATCCAGTTTCCCATTAGACCAAGGGCTGTGCTCGAGCGTGTGTGTGTGTGTGTGTGTGTGTTGAATGGTGGAGTTCTAAATTAGCATCTACAGTGGAATAGAATAGATGGACAGATTAAAGGTGGAAAAGAGAGAGAGAGAGAGACAGAGAGACAGAGAGACAGAGAGAGAGAGAGAGACTAAGAGAGAGAGAGGGAGAGAGAGAGAGAGAGCGAGGAGAGCGACAGAGAGACAGAGAGAGAGACAGAGAGAGAGAGAGCGTAGAGGGAGAGAGACAGAGAGAGAGAGAGCGTGAGGGAGAGAGAGAGAGAGAGGTGTGTCACTTCCTCATTAAATCTCTGTACATACAATTTGACAAAAAGTACCAAAAGTACCTGGATAGCGACAGATCACTGTTGGGCCTTTAGAAGTGAAACGACTCACTTCATCATAGTATACTACACTTTCCTTACAGCATCCCCCTTTAGAGAACATATTCATAATGAGGTGTGTAAGTGATCCTTCAGGCTTTGTATGGCTGTCTCTGGATAAATACCAGGCTGTGTCATGTCGTACCACACAGAACATTGTCAGGGATTAGCACATGAAATTCCTCCTCAATAAAACAGGTAAACTGATGGATCATCTTTTCTAGTGGATTCAGTCCTGTTGTCTTCTCTCGCAACCAGCGAGATGAGGAACAGTCTACAGACGCGATTCTGCAGGATTCCTCATGGCTGTGTGGGGGTTCGGGTTCGGGTTAGGCTAAGGTTATGTTCTCTGTGCGGCGAATAATCCTACTCCCAAACGTATGGAGGTCGAATGAAGCCCATATATGACGGGTCAGTGGTTTCAAGGGCGAAACGGCAGACTTCTTAATCAGTCGGGGAGGTTTAATCAAATTCGATTCACCTGACTAGCAGGCCCACTTACATGGATCCTCCTCCACACACAGAAACACACACACTCCTTCTGACACAGGTCTGGTTAATTGCTAATTAAAATGTCTAATTAAAGTGGACTGCATATGTATTAATAGGTAGAGGAGTTGGCAGTAATTAAACGTGTGTCATCACCCCCCCCCCCCTCGTCCCCCCCTGTCCCCCCCATCCTCTCATTCAGTTTAATATTAGACTTCACAACGGGGTGTTACATAGTCAGGTCAGGAGATCCTGCCAGCAGTGCAACCGCCTCAACTAGGTCGCTGGTGAGCGAAGACTGCGGATCCCGCTGCTGTGTGTCTGCTGGTGCCGTGTCAGCCATCCCAGTCATGTCGTAGAAACAGGAGGACTTACGCTGAGAGCAGCTGTAGTGCTCACGTCAAATGATGCTAATGGATTTGACCTCCGTTGACCTGCACTAATCTACTTACATGTACTGTATACTTACAACTCTCCTCATCCCACCTCTCATTCCCTTCCCCCTTTCTTTCTTTCTTTCTTTCACTCTCAGCTTTGTCTTTCTTCGGATCACTTTACCCCCAAAATGATCTGATTTGAACTCTCTCTCTCTCTCTCTCTCTCTCTCTCTCTCTCTCTCTCTCTCTGGGTTCTGGGTCACCATCCCATGTGATGTACAGTCCTACTACACATCTAACACAACTTCCACCATTTCATGTGGACACAACATCCACTACTGGGACACAACATCCACTACTGGGATTCACACAGGACAGTTCCTACCATGCACTTTGTCAGCAAGAGACTCTAGTTAGCGGATTTCGGCCACTGCTCTCCAAATGGTTTTGAGTAAGCACGACTCACGGACACTGAACCATAGTATCAGCTGATTGTGGACCTTAATGATTAGAGAGGGCCGGGAATCGAACTGGCAACCTTCAGATTACTAGCCCGATTCCCTAACCGCTCAGCCACCTGACTCCTGAATGACTAGAGAGCGAGAGATGCAAAAGAAACCTTTTAAACGACCTACCTCTGTTCTCTCAGAAGTAACGGCTGCCTGCTCTTCCCTTAGTCACCCCTGAGGCGCAAAACCACAGCTGACGTTTCCCCGCCTTAAGTCTCCTGAAGGGTTTCCTCTTCCTTTGTGCTCCTCTACGGTTTGTCCGTCTTCACGTGTGACAGGCTCTATTGAAATGCAAATGTTGCTGCGGTTACGCACGATCTCAGGGAAGGAGATAGAGGCCGCGCTTGACAGCTCTGTTCGAAACTGTGATGTGTTTTTTTTTTTTTTTCTTTTTTCTTTTTTTTTTTTACGTTAAGCAAAGCTCCTTCCTTTCCTCTCGAATCTCTCTTTCTTTTAGACACTTATAAACAAGAAACAAATACGTATACACATTCGCGGGCTCGCAAAATGAATGCGGCGGCCCTACATGCGCCACAAAACAAGTGTGGGAGTTTTAGGCCGAATTACACACTTGACCAACACACACAAATAAATAAAAAACTCTGACAGGATATGAGGTTATTCAAGCTTGCTGTCATTACGCTCCGATGAAAGCATGGCACAGAGAATTTGATGTTTCAAATGTTTCATCTGATCACTGAACACTGATAGGACTCTTCTCCATACTGAAAATAACTCACGGGGGTGTCCTAATACTAGTGCTACACTCCATTTACTGTAAAAAACAAAAACAAAAACAATAAAAGCAAGCCAGCACTGGCTGCTCAAAATATCGTCTTTCTTTCCATCTTTTTTTTCTTCCTTTTGTACATATATTGAACATGCCTTCACCAACCAGGCTTTGATTGGCCAAATGTACCGACTTTACCTCTCTCTCTCTCTCTTTCCCTCCCTCCCTCTCTCTCTTCCTCTTCCTCTCCATCTCCCTCTCCCTCTCTCTCTCTCTCTCTCTCTGGATTTTCACTCCTCTATTGGTGTCTCTCTCTCTCTCTCTCTTCTCTCTCTGGCTCACCGGACGACGACGAAGAGAGAGTCTCAACAAACAGGAGGTCACCAGACTCGGTTTCACACACGGCGCCAGATTCCCCTTCCATCCTCTCACAGCTTCTGCTGTGCCGACACTCCCTTCCAGTAGTCGAGGATGTCGTGGAGGTCTTCTCCTTTGGCAAACTGCACTTTCTTACGGAGGGCGTTCCCCGCCGTCACGTAGCACGACTCGTCGCGCTGGCCCTTCCGGTAGGGCCGGAACCTCTCCCAGATCCTCAGGGAGCTCTCGGAGGAGTACTCGGGGCTCGAGGAGTAGCCGGAGTAGCTGGAGTGGTGTCGGGAGGGCGAGAGCTGGGAGTAGGAGGTGGCGTCCCTCCTGGCGCGGGTCAGGGGCTTGAGGAAGGAGGCCCGCTGGGCCGGGGAGCCCTGGTGCTGGGAGCCGTCGTAGTAGAGCGCAGGGACGGAGTGGCGGTGCTCCGAGCAGTGGTAGTCCTGCTGCACGTCCAGCTGGTTCTTCTGCTGCTGCTGCTGCTGCTGCTGGTGGTGATGCTGCTGCTGCTGGTTCTCTGGGTGAGGACCACCACTGTCGCAACCGCCGCCACCCCCTCCCATGCAGCTCCCGCTCCCCACCAGGGGCAGCCGCTCCTGGGGCTCCCCGCAGCCCGGGCTGGCCCTGTCCCCGTACTGCGGGAGGCAGGGGTCAGGGCTGCGGGGCTCCGGCACGTCCAGGCTGTAGACGCGAGGCCCGCCCCGGTCCCTGTCCCGCCCCACCGAGCCGCAGGACGTGGTGCTGCACTGCTTCTTCACGCCGATGACCACGGCGGCGTCGGCGCTCATCTGCCGCTGGATGGGCCGGACGGCGGAGGCCGGGGGCGGGGGGCGGTAGGGGGGCGAGACGAAGCCCCCCCCGCCGATCCCGGGCCGCTCGGAGAGGGGCGGGGCGGAGTAGGAGGGCAGAGGGGGCGGAGGGGGGATTTTGGGGGAGGGCGAGAGCGGGCAGGACTCCGTCGCCCCGGGGGAGAGGGGGATGAGGCCTCGGGTGAGGGGGGAGGTGCAGGTCGGAGGGGGGGAGGCGGGGTGGGACAAGGCCACGGTGGCGGAGGACACCGAGTCCAGTTTCAGCGCGTCGATGCAGTTGTTGATGATCTGGTTGACCTTGTCCACCTCCATGGCGATGGTGGAGATCTCCGAGGCGGAGCCCCGGCCGTCGTCGTCCGAGTCGCCGCCCAAGCCCATCCCGTCGTCCTCCCTCAGGTCCTCCTCCCTGATCCCGCCGTGCCCGACCCCCAGCCCTCCGTCCCTCATCCGCTCCTCCCCCGCCCCGCCTCCCGTCCTCACGTCCATGTAGTTCCCCTTGCTGGTGGACATGGCCTCCGAGAACGCCGTGGCCATCTTCTCCACCTGGGGGATGGAGGACAGCCTGGAGGAGGAGCTGGTGTTGGCCGAGTGGAGCATGCCCGAGCTGGAGGAGGTGGACATGGGCATCTTGCCGCCGTGGTGGTGCTGGTACTGGTGGTGTTCCCGCGACTGCTCCTGGAGCTTGTGCACCGCCGACGGGTCGTTGGCGACGGCGGCCGCCACCTCCGGCCCGTAGCGCATCTCCAGGATGGTCTTCTTCACGCAGACGGCCTTCTGCTTCTCCTCGCGCATCCGCCGCTTGCGCAGGCAGTAGTAGACCAGGCCGAGGATGAGGAGCATGCCGAACAGGCAGCCCACGATGGTCACGATGTAGTGCGTGGTGGTGGAGGAGGCAGGCGGCGTGTCGTCGGGGCCCTGGGCCCGCGTGGCGAACTGCAGGCAGGTGTGGTTGTAGCGCTGCGAGTTGCGTATGGACGCCACGCAGAAGGTGTAGTTGGTGTGCGGCTTGAGCTTGTCCAGGGTGATCTTCTCCTTCTTGTTCTTCAGGGTCATGACGTCCGACACGTACGTGTGGTTGTACTGGACCAGGATGTACATCTTGCTGAACGGCCGGGGGATCTGGACGACCAGGGAGGCGGTGGACAGGGACACGTGGCTGAGCTTGATGGTGGGGCTGAAGCTGTTCTCCGTGGACGAGGAGGACGTCGTGGGCTGGTGGTATGGCCCCACGCCGCCGAACGCGTCCGGCCCCACGCCCGAGTAATCGGCGTCCGGGGGCAACGACGTCATCCCGGGGATGAAGACCCCGTCGCGGCAGACCAACGACAAGGTGTTCTTGGCGTTGCGGCCCACGTTGCCCGCCGCCACGGGGCTCAGGAGCGGGTAGCCGAACATCTCCCTGGGGGTCTCGCACTGGAGCCGGTCGTAGGTGTGCGTGACGTTGTTGAAGGACTCCAGCCAGGTGAGGAAGTTGTAGAGGTCGCAGCCGCAGTGGAAGGGGTTGGCGGCGAGCTCGCACACCATGAGCCGGCTGAGCACCGTGAAGGTGGACGGGTCGAGGCGAGCCAGCTTGTTGGACGACAGGTCGATGCTGCTGAGGCTGGGGCACTCCCAGAACGCGTTGGTGGAGATGACCTCGACGAGGTTGTGCTGGAGGAAGAGACACTGCATGCGGCCCAGGCCCCTCATCATGCCTTCCGTCAGGTTGGTCAGTTTGTTGTAGCCCAGCTGGAGCACCTGAGAGACAAACACAGTGGATGGTGAATTCTTAAGTGCCTTTCAGTGGAATCGGACTCACACTGTCCTAGTACTAGTGCTACACTCCCTTGATGTATAAAACCCCAAAAAACTGTACAACAACATCGAGGCTCTGGCATCTTTACTTCACTGGCTCCTCAAAATCGAATTTTTCTTTTGATATTTTGTTTTCTCTTCGACACGTTTCAAATTTGAGCTCACATGAACACAAGCGGGGGGGAAGACAAACTAAAAAGGAGGGAGTCAGATGGCTGAGCGGTGAGGGAGTCGGACTAGTAATCTGAAGGTTGCCAGTTCGATTCCCCGGCCATGCCAAATGACGTTGTGTCCTTGAGTAAGGCACTTCACCCTACTTGCCTCGGGGGGAATGTCCCTGTACTTACTGTAAGTCGCTCTGGATAAGAGCGTCTGCTAAATGACTAAATGTAAATGTAAATGTAATGTAAATTTGAGCTCACATGAACACATGTGGGGGGGAAGACAAACTAAAAACATTGCATTCATTCAACCAGTTATCCAATCACCTGCAGGTTGGCCTGTCCGCCGAACGCCCCGTCCTCGATGTAGGAGATCTCGTTCTTGGTGAGGTTGAGATCTGTCAGGTTGGTGAAGCGGTACATGGAGGTGAAGAGCACAGCCTTGAGCTTGTTCTCGTTCAGCCTGAGGTCGTGGACCGTGTTATTGATGTGCTGGGGGATGGTCTCGTAAGGGGGCTGGTTCTGGCTGCAGATAGCCAGCCACACGTAGCCCTTGTCCCCCTCGATCAGCCAGCAGTCTCCTTGTGCCGGGCTGGGGAGGTGGAGGAGGAGCAGGAGGGAGGGTAGGATGAACAGGAAGGGGCTGGGAGAGGGCGGAGAAGCGGTCGCGACCGGTCGGCTCTGCATGACGGCGAGGGAGAAGGTGGAGGACCGAAGAGGGGAGGACTCGAGATTGAGAAAGAAAGGAGGAGTCTGGACGAATGGCACGCTGAAGGAGAGAATGGGTTTGCTGACCCTCCCAAAAAAAAGGGGAAAAAGGCAGGCGGGCGGGCGGGCTCGTAGAAAAGGGAGAGGGGTTCGTCCCGGGTGTAGAAAAAAGGGCGGGGCGGGTGTCACAGAGCGAAGTCACAGCCGCGCGGTCGTCATGGCGATTAGCAGGGGGCCCACGTCGGGTCGGACGCTCCGGAAGTGCAGGGGAGAGGGACGCAGGCTTCCTTCATGCTCTCGGCCGCTGGCGTGAGTTCTGTCCGACGGCTGTCAGAGGGCCGCACCGTCCGCTGAAGGCTGTCGGATCTGACAAGAGAGAGGAGACACAGACCAGGAGAGACCGTCAAGACCAGCGCCGACCTGACAGCCCCCCGAAGGAGGTGAGACATAATAATGTAGCTCATGGAAGCATTCAATAAAATGGAAACAATACTCTAAAGCGTAAACCCTGCGGAAACCGCAAGCAATTAGATCGGTCGGCGTCGGAGAATCGTTCACGTGGCAACGCGCGGTGAAATGGGATGGCCTCATGAAAACTGCATGTTTCGAAAACTGCAAATCAAAGTGCTTCTATTTCAAGCCGGGTGGCAACATTTGATGCGGAAGAATTCATATCAAAACACACAAACAAGCTATAAAGTGAGCGTTCACAAGACGTACAAGCGACATCAACAATAAATAGATGTGCCTGAATGAGAAACACACACACAAACACACACACAAACCAGGCCATCCATTTCATTTGACAGCCCGGCTTTGAAAAGAACACAGATGTGTGTTCATGACCATCAACTGACCATAAACTAGCACTCTACATTTAAATCGAAGGTGCCACACATAAGGTGGCAAGGTGTGTTTGCCACATGCACAGAGAGAATCTTGCTGCTGTAATATCTGTGTATCTTAAATCTTTCGATAACTCAAGGTTTATGGCTTCTCCCTGGATTAAAATGGGATTACATGATAATCCCAACAGACGGCACTTCATAGCATCACTCTAGCCTGTAATCTCCAGGAATCCCAGGAAGATGGCCTGCAGAATCTACTTTCGAGAAATGGGTCGTACAACGTGTCGCATTGTAGTCATAGACGACAAACAAGTGAAAAATCATTATGCGATTCTGTTTGTGTGTGTGTGTGTTTGTGTGTGTGTGTGTGTGGGTGTGTGGGGGGGTACTTATGTGTGCGGTCAAATGAGTTCATGTCGACAATCTTATCAGATCAGTTAAATCACAGAGCTTTTAGCTCACAGCTCACACCATCCCAAGCACTGAAGTAGTTCTAAATCACAATCACACTAAGGGGTATTGAATGGCAGCTTTATATGACTTGTCATTTGCACACATCTTGTAAAATATGCAGGGTGCAGAGTCCTCTCCACTAGCCTGCAGTCCCCTCCACTAGCCTGCAGTCCTCTCCACTAGCCTGCAGTCCTCTCCACTAGCCTGCAGTCCTCTCCACTAGCCTGCAGTCCTCTCCACTAGCCTGCAGTCCTCTCCACTAGCTTGCAGTCCCCTCCACTAGCCTGCAGTCCTCTTCACTAGCCTGCAGTCCTCTCCACTAGCCTGCAGTCCCCTCCACTAGCCTGCAGTCCTCTCCACTAGCCTGCAGTCCTCTTCACTAGCCTGCAGTCCTCTCCACTAGCCTGCAGTCCTCTTCACTAGCCTGCAGTCCTCTCCACTAGCCTGCAGTCCTCTCCACTAGCCTGCAGTCCTCTTCACTAGCCTGCAGTCTTCTCCACTAGCTTGCAGTCCCCTCCACTAGCCTGCAGACCTCTCCACTAGCCTGCAGTCCTCTCCACTAGCCTGCAGTCCTCTCCACTAGCCTGCAGTCCTCTCCACTAGCCTGCAGTCCTCTCCACTAGCTTGCAGTCCCCTCCACTAGCCTGCAGTCCTCTCCACTAGCCTGCAGTCCTCTCCACTAGCCTGCAGTCCTCTCCCCTAGCCTGCAGTCCTCTCCACTAGCCTGCAGTCCTGTCCACTAGCCTGCAGTCCTCTCCTCTAGCCTGCAGTCCTCTTCACTAGCCTGCTGTGTTTGCACTTCCTCATTCTCTGGGAGTCCCTCTCCGATGAGGTCATCACTCTTGGCCAGCCACCTACTTGTAGCTGCCAGTCTCCCTAGATTCAGCGGGAGTTTCAGACAAAAGACGCGGCATTAATCACCCAAAGGGCCTCAGTCTGTCTGTCCTTAGAGTCCACAGTCACCAGGCACTCCATTCTATTAGAATACAATATACCTAAGCTCTTTAACCAATCCGCATATCATCGGAGGGCGGGCCAAATATTTACATAAAGACAGATGTCCGCCCATTGTGCCGAGGACAAACATGCCTTTCTTACCGTCGAGGACATATTGAGAAGATTATGTTTGTGTGTGTGTGTGTGTTGGCGCGTGTCGATGTGCATGAAGGAGAGCATGCGAAACGGGCTCCGATTCGGCACTCCGAATTCCCAAACTCGGCTTCCAAGCCAGAGAACTGGAACTCATTCCATTCTATTCTAGTCTGCTCTACCCCCCCGAGGCACAGGCCAAGTATCTGATCCAATTCTGCACTCGTTCTCTGATTACTGCAGAAGATGGGAATACCCAGAGCATTTACGAAGCGACACATCATGCCATGATGGTTCCACCAGACAGCTGGCCCTGTCACTCAAGCCTGGCCCCCCGGGGGGGATTCTGGGTAAAAAAAAAACTCAAGCCAGAGGTGCCTTAGGGCCTATCTACAGCCACAGCACGCCCAGAGACCAGCTGTAAAATCACTCACTCTCCAGTGGGTGAATCTGAATGCTCAAGAACGACAGCTTGAGATATATGGGGACCGCCCACACAGGTAGACATCTCGTCTCTTACTCACCTCTCTGTGTACACCTCTCGAGACAGAATGACACTCTGGATGCACTCAATTAAATCGTCATCACAGTAACCTCCTCCCTGCTGTAAACCACTTGAATCCATCCCTGACCAACCTTTCCTCCAGTCTGCCTGCTTGACAAGGACAACGCGGCAGATATGCAAGACACGCACTGAGAATTGCTTGGGGTTCTTTGGGACCGTTTAAGTAAACAAACCTAATCTCTGGTGGAAACCAAGCAAACACACTGACCCCCCAGTCACACGGGTGGCCCCGCCCGGTACCCATCTGACATACTCAACCCGCCACCCATGGATCCTGAGTGTTGTCACGGCAAGCAGGAGATGATTGACAGCTCTAATTACTGCTTGTGGAAACAGGATGGGGCGGGTTCAGATCTATGGGCTCATCAGTGTCCATGATAGGAACTCTCTCTGTGAATGTTAATGAGGATACAAGGACTTCTCTCTGACAGTTTGGGCTCCAGGATGGAACATTTTTGACTGGGTCTCACAAGCCGTCTCCTCCATTCAAACACAAACTAACTTTATGTGTCGTGGGACTTGCACGGTTTGTCACAGTGTCAGGTTAGAAACGTTTACGATTCAATCTAACTTTATTGTTCCCTTTTGTCTCAGCCGTCACAATGCTGCAGATACCCATCAGTTTGAATAAAACTTTACTGTACGACACACAAAGGCACTGGGGTCTAGTTGTAGTCAAACACAATGTATTATTATATATACACTAATGGTTCATTCAATCCTTTTTTTAAATTATTTTTTACTTTTTAGACACAATTGTCCAACCCTCTGAAGGCTTGTATGGGGTGGTTGACAAAAATCTCAGGCTAGTAAATTAAGATGACGTTATATGAGGCCATACAGAGTACAATGAAACTCACTCGAGAGGTTTAGACAGGAACCTTGCAAAGTAACCATGAATCAATGTCCCCTGTTCAAGGACAGAAGATATTTGTGTTGTTGTTGTTGACATTTATGTTGCTAAATATCCTGTTTGATATCCTTGCTAATGATGACCTAGAGGATCATCATCTAACTATAATCCCAAGAATATGTGTGTGTGTGTCTCTGTCTGTCTGTCTGTCTGTCTGTGACAAGATTATCTTGAGAACCACACCCTATATTAAGTTAACATGTGGCAGGTGTATGGTTTAGGCCCCAAGGATGTGCGGTGTTGACTGTTTGCGACAAATAAATATGTAAACAACCACAGTTTGAAATAAACACCATGGGCACCGCAGTAGTCATGATAATTACAGAACATTATCTATGCCAAACATCCTTGCAAGAGGAAAAGTCAACTCTCAGCTAATGAACATGCACAGCCTATTATCCTGTTAAACACTGCAGCATGTGTGATTTGTCGTCCCCCCCCCCCGTCCCCCCCCAACTCTGTCAGTGACATTTCCCCAGGCTACGGTTCCCCACGCTCCAGTGCTGGAACATTTCAGCACAGCACTGTTGATGTTCTCCGTGAAAGACAGTAGGACAGAAAAACATGTAAAGACAGGAAAACAACACGAAGAAGGGAGGGAAAACAGAAGAATTATCGAGATTAAAACTGTCTTTGGGGACATTTTCTGAGGAAATGTTTCTCGGGGCTTGAGGCAGTTGGATAATCTCAACTGGTCTCATGACCGTAGAGAAGACTAAAGGTTAATAGACAGTCAGTCCGGGGGTTTTGAACCACAATCCCTCCCAGCCAACGTTTCGGGCAGTGAGCCCAGAGCGCTCGGTCACTCTGACCTCATCAGGTCTTCTGACAGGTCATGACAGGAAGAGGTCCCCGTGGCAACGGTTATGTTGATGGGATTA
Source organism: Thaleichthys pacificus (assembly GCA_023658055.1). Taxonomy (NCBI): domain Eukaryota; kingdom Metazoa; phylum Chordata; class Actinopteri; order Osmeriformes; family Osmeridae; genus Thaleichthys; species Thaleichthys pacificus. Next base: position 19,975,315 of record CM042862.1, on the reverse strand, counting down.
GAAGAGCGGGACCGGGGCTGAGTAGCAGTCGTGACTCAGAGGGTCCAGCACAGCTCACACGCACGCCACGCTCACAAACGCACTCGCACACAATGCTTCAGGCTAGACCCTTACGATGGGGCACGTGCTCTAAACAGACAAACACACACACACACACACACACACACTCGTCTCACAGTCACAAGGCCTCCACACACACCAGCCAGAACATGTGAGCTGCATGGCTGACACGGCCGGGATAACCCCCCCCCCCCTCCCTCTCCTCTCTCCCCCCCCCTCCCTCCCCCCCCCCTCCCTCCCCCCCTCTCCTCTCTCCCCCCCTCCATCCCTCTCCCTCTATATCCACCAGAGGAGCAGGCAAGCTCCTATCTGGCTCTGCTCACCACAAATGAGATCTGCTCTCTCTGGAGACGAGGAGAAATAGTTCACCACTGAGCCCCCTTACTGAGCGCTCTCTCTCTCTCTCCGTGTCTCTCTCTCTCGCTGTCTCTCTCTCTCTCTCTCTCTCTCTCTCTCTCTCTCTCTCTCTCTCTCTCTCTGTCTCTCTCTCTCTCTCTCTCTCTGTCTCTGTCTCTGTCTCTCTCTCTCTCTCTCTCTCTCTAGTTATCAGTCAGTGGCCTGGTGCTCTCTCTCCCCAGAGGGTGCATGTTGGATGTGAGCTGCATCTTTACTCTTCACTTCACACAAGCTTTAAGTTGAGACAAACAACTGCTACAGCAGCTACAGCAGGAGCAAGTCCTCAGAGGCAGACGCTTGTGAATGTGTGTGTGCGTGTGTGGGTGTCTGTGTGTGTGGGTGTACGTGTGTGTGTGCGTGTGTGTGTAGGTGTCTGTGTGTGTGTGTGGGTGTACATGTGTGTGTGCGTGTGTGTGTAGGTGTCTGTGTGTGTGCGTGTGTGTGTGTACGTGTGTGTGTGCGTGTATGTGCGTAGTTCTCTTTGTATGTGTGTGTGCTACTATGTGTGCATGCAGAATACGTGTGTGTGTGTGTGTTTGTGTACTTCTACACCACGTGTTTGGGGGTGAAGCCCGCCGAGGCCAGAACGGAGACCAGGCAGTCCGACTTCCTTGACCCCCCGCGTCCGTTTCCCTCTCCTCTCGTCCTCCTCTCCTCCGCACCTCCAGGTGAGTCACTCCTCTTTCGTCTCCTCGCTCGCCGCCTCTCCTCCTCTGCAGCTCCGACAGGCTTAATGGACGAGACGAGGAGGGGGGGGGGGGGCGGGGCGAGGGGGGGAGAGGGGGCGAGTGTCTTGCGAGACACCTGCTTTGTTTTACCATCCAGACAGCGAAGGCGAGCTAGTCGGCGTCAGTCCAGAGGTGAGGGCGTTTAAGGATGAGTTTGAACCAACTCTCAACTTGCCGCTGAATCCATAATTCATACTTTACATAGCAGAAATACCCCCAGTCTCTCTCTTCTCCATCCCTCTATCTCTTTCGTTCTCTCTCACTCCCTCCGCCTCTCTCCCTCTTTCTCTCTCTCTGGATTGCTCTCCCTCTGCCTGGCTCTCTGCGCCTGAAGAAGGCCGGTATAAGCTGGCCAAGCATGACATCATATCCATATCCTAGACCCCGACAGGAAGAGGAAGTGATGCAAAAGATTGTGACAGTGAGGCCTTGGGGTCTGGAGGCCAAATGGAGCGGAGCATCCATACTCTAATTGTAGACTCTCAAATGAGCCAGGGGCCAAGGGGCCAGGGATTAGGGGCTAGGAGTCAGGGGCTAGGAGTCAGGGGCCAGGGGCCAGGGTTTAGGGGCTAGGAGTCAGGGGCTGGAGCCAGGGGCCAGTAACTAGGGACAACAGTACAAGGCCAGACTGTTTAGCCAAAGCATGGAGAGCAATTAGAGAGAAGAACAAGGACTGGACCCAGAGAGTGGGTGTTTGGCTGGGGGCCAGGGGCTATGGGGGAGGGGGTAGGGGGTAGGGGAGAGGGGGGGAGGGGGTAGGGGCCAGGGGCAGGAGGGGGTAGGGGGTAGGGGGTAGGGCCTAGAGGCTAGGGGCTATGGGCCAAGGCGAGTCGTAGGGGTACAGTACATGAGTATCCAAACTGCTAGCATCCATCTCGAACCGCACCGAAGCACAGAAGGCGAATTGCAGTAAGCGCACATCCACAAGCCAAGTTTGACAGGCAGGTCTTAACGTTAGCCATGAAAGCTCCTGGACTTAACCATGGTGTCTCTTACAGACAAGTCAAGCTGACCGTTCCCCTAAAGGGTGAGTGTGATAACCCCGGAGGAACTACAAAAAGGCTGCTCATTCACAGGATCAGGATGAGACACACAGCACACCCACAGTACACGCAGACTTAGTCTTGATATGACTTATTTTGGACCTAGCAGGAAGGAATTGCCACAAGAGCAAATGGCGGTGAATTTTGACAGAAGGTCAGAGATTTTCCCATCATGCAGTTCTTCGAGGGCAGTGGAGGACGTGTGTGTGACCTAGATCCTGCCCCTCTAGAGAGATGAAGGCTCCATGGACACACACACACACACACATACAAACACACACACAGAGACACACAAACACGCAACCAAGCACACGTGAAGCGTCCTCAAATAGAAAATACAGAGAAACACACACACACAAACACAGGTGCAGGTCGAAGTACTATCAACACACACGCACACACACACATGCAGTGCACTCAAATAGAAACGACAGACAAACCCACATTCACCCACACACACACACACACACACACACACACACACACACACACACACACACACACACACACACACACACACACACACACACACAGTAGAGTGAAGTGAAGAGGCGTTGTTTGGTTTGGTATTTGCACTCAGAGAGGCAGAAAGATGTTGCCAATAAAAGCTCCATACATGAGAATGAGCACACGCCTCTCCTCCCTGTCTCCTATGTTATTGCAACGATGCACATAGGTGTCTGAGAGCCCTGAGCACGGTTATTCCCCGGAACGCTGAAGAATGGCACTGAGATGGGAGATGCATAAAACATGGGGGGGAGAGGGAGAGAGAGAGAGAGAGAGAGAGAGAGATGGAGAGAGGTTAAAGAGAGGGATGGAGAGAGAGAGAGAGAGAGAGAGAGAGAGAGAGAGAGAGAGAGGAGATAGATAGACAGAGAGAGAGAGAGAGATGGAGAGAAGTTAGAGAGAGAGATGGAGAGAGGGAGAAGAATGAGTAAGGCGAGAGAAAGAGAGAGAGAGAGAGAGAGAGAGAGAGAGAGGAGATAGATAGATAGACAAAGAGAGAGATGGAGAGAGGGCGAAAGAGAGAAACCGAGAGCGAGAGCAAGCCGTGGTGAGGCGTGTCAGGAGAGAGGACAGACACGGAGAGAGAAGTGAACGTCTGACGAGGAGCGAGCGATAACGGGCCATTCCAGAGGTCTCATTTACCAACGCCTCACACGCTCTGTGTCGTGAACCTCCATAAAGGCCTCGTCTGCATGTTCTACCTGAAGAGCATAAAATGGTGGCGCAAGTCGATCCCTGCAAATGTGGTTAATAAATCAGGACGCGTGCGTGTGTCTGTGTGTGTTGTCACGTGGGCAGGGGTGTGTGAGTCGCTATCACACAGAATAATGCATGGAGGGAGATGTGGGGGTGAAGGGAACGCAGTACATCTCCAGGTCTCCAGCTCTCTCCAACCCCTCCTGCAAGTCTCAGAGAGAAGCTGGGCCATCTGGACATGTGTGTGTGTGTGTGTGTGTGTGTGTGTGTGTGTGTGCGTGCGTGCGTGTGTGTGTGTGTGCGTGTGTGCATGCGTGTGAATGTGTGTCTTTGTTTGCTTAGGCGTAGGTGTGTATCTAGAATCCATCTCAAACATGTACGTGTGCGTGTGTTGGTGTGTGTGTGTGTGTGTGCCCGTAGGTGTGGGTGCATGTGTGCGTGTGAATGTGTGTGGGTGTGTGTCAGTTTTTGTGCAGCCGTAGGTGTACATCTCTGAGCTTTAACATGTGTGTGTGTGTGTGTGATTGTGCACCAGTCTGTGTGTGTGTGTGTGACGCCAGTGTGTGAAGCCCCCTGACACACTGCAGCGCTGCAGCAGGAGGCGGAGCCTGCCTATCCATATGTTACTCATGAATATTCCACAGCTCTAATTGCGTTCCAACATCCAGGAATTCCAGCGGCAAACCCCTAAGGTAAGTGAACCTGCTAAAGCAACCAAACAGGAAGACGGAGAGACGGGGCAGAGAGGGAGAGGGTGTGCTTTCATGTATTATGCATTGTAATACAACTCTATCACCCTGAAAAGAGTGTGCAGGCAAAACTGTTGAGGTCCAAGTTCAACCGAAAAGGACTAACTGCTCCGCGTCTGAGAACCTCCCCTCTCCTCCCCTCTCATCTCTTCTCCTCTCTTCTCCTCTCTCCTCCTCTCCTCCTCTCCTCCTCTCC
>CM042862.1:19958440-19965940 GCA_023658055.1 Thaleichthys pacificus | reverse complement strand
ACCCATAATCTAACTTGTTCATAAGATCGGTTTACCTTACTTGAATAAATTCATTGTAAAGATTTTGACGTGCGTGTTCACTGATGTTACGATTGGCTCTACACTTAGAACAAATTCATTCCTAAAGATGAGACTGATTATTATTATTCAATATTATTAAACAAGGTTTCCTCTGTCCCTTAAAACAAATAAGAGTGGTGCGCCCCCCCAATAACGAGGACTTTATGATACATTAAGTATTTCTATCCTTAACGAGCATAACCCCGCTACAGCTTGTATGGGAACAGGGGTCAACATCGACACTTATAGGCAAACACTGTAGATCAAGGAGCAAGTAATAGGCACTAGTCAATAGGTAACAAGGCCCTTATAAGATGCTTATACACATTATGTGTGTTAGAAGACCTTTTATGTTAAGTAAAGGGTTAGAATCAAGGCTAGGGTTATGCTTAAGCTTAGTGTTATTGTAAAATGAGATAACAATTGGTAAGATGTTGACAGACGAATAGACATCCTTTATAAGATGCTTCTCACTGTAAATATTTGTAAATAAGACTTACTAAATTAGTAAGAGCATTTGTACTTGTTAACTAACGCTAATTACAAAAGAGTTACCCACTCTGAACACGCATCATCGCGCTGTAGCCATAGAACCGTGTCTCTCTTCGACTTATCGCGGTAGCTAACAGTTAAACGTGGTGGTTTACAAAACATCTCCATCGATGTAAACGACTGTGTCCGGTCACTTGCTTTCCTAATGTAACAAGGACACATAGTCTGGGTACAAGGGAATAAGAGAGAGGAGAGAGAGAGAGGGAGAGAGGAGAGAGAGAGAGAGAGAGAGGGAGAGAGGACAAGAGAGGAGGAGGGAGCGAGAAGGAGGGGCAGGAAGAGAGAACGAGGTTAGAGAACAGATGAATTCTGGGTCGAAAAACAGGGTTATGTGAGAAGAAAGAGGGATCCAGTTATGACAGGGAACCTCGACGGGAGCTTCAAGAAAGAAAGAAAAAAGGAGGGGAAGGAAGAAAGGAATGCAGAGGTGGAAAATGAGTGCAACGCTGACATGGCCTGACACTGGGGAGGTGGAGAACAAGAGAGGCACTAAAGAACCAGAAAAGGAATTGGAGAAGGAGAGAGATAAGGGCAGAACGTGGACAAGAGGGAGAGAGAAGCGACTGGCCATTTATCTGTTAATCTCCTCTTCATTAAAGTGAGAATGCCAGTCCCATGGAGAGATTAGGACATGAGAGGAGAGAGAGAGAGAGAGAGGGAGAGGGAGAGGGAGAGAGAGAGAGAGAGAGAGAGAGAGAGAGGGGGATGGAGAGAGAGAGAGAGAGAGAGAGAGAGAGAGAGAGAGAGAGAGAGAGAGAGAGAGAAACAGAGAAACAGAGAAACAGAGATAAAGAGAGATAGATGGAGGAATGTCTCTTTCCTGCAGAGTAAATGCCAGGGAGCCTGTTTTCATTCCAGACTCCTCCCTCCCCTCCCCTCCACCCTCCCCTCCCTCCCTCCTTCTCTCCAGCCTCCCCATGCCTGCCTGCCTGCCTCCAGCCTCCACCCCCAGCCCCCCAGCTCCTCAGAGATGAGCCCCAGTCAGACCTCCTGGTTCCCATGTGGAGCAGAGCTGCTCCTTGCTGTGAGAGCACATACCTGCCCACCACACCCTGATGTCTCAGACGCCACAGGTAGAACCACACACACACACACTACCCTCCCACACACACACACACTCTTTACCCTCCACAGACACACACACACACAGCACCGTACCCTCCCACAGACACACACACACACCCTACCCTCCCACACACACACACACACACACACCCTAACCCTACACTCCCTCCCACACACACACAAACACACCCTCCACCACACACACACACACTCTACCCTCCCCCCCCCCACACACACACACACAACACACACCACACCTCTCCTACCTTTACCCCCCCCCCCCACCCACACACCCCACACCTCTACCCTCCCTCCCACACACACACACACACACACACCTCTCCCTCCCCCCCCCCACACACCCACCCTACCCTTCCCACACACCACACAACCACCACACACACAACTACTACACACTCTACCCCCCACCCCCCACATGACACATCTACCACCCTCCCCTCCCAACACCACACACACACCCTACCCTCCAACCACACACACACACACACACACACTACACTCCTACCCTCCTCACACACACACACACACACGGGTTTCAGCTGGGCTTCCAGGCCTCCAGGCTTTTTCATCCCCAGGGGAGTAATACCAGGGTTTTCTTCCTCTCCACTGATCTCAACGACTCTCCACCTGTCAATCATCAAAACCAAGCTGTGAGAGGGCCGGGATGACGCGTCACATAAGAGAAAAGAGCAGGTGTGATCACGCCACACACACACACACAACACCCACACCCACACACACACTTACACACACACACTTACACACACACGCACCTTGTTTCACCGTACCACTAAATTAGCGTGAGACCATCAAATAAAAAAACACAGCATAGCCCCCCCCCCCCACACACAACCACACACACACCTGCGCTGCCCCCCCCCCCCCCCACACACACAACACACCTGCGCTGCCCCCCCCCCCCCACACACACACACACACCTGCGCTTGCCCCTCCCCCCACACACACACCACATACCTGCGCTGACCCTCCCCATCCGTGTCCTGCGGTCCATGTGGTGTCCCCACGTGGTCTCCCATCCAGCCACTGCCCTGACCAGCCCTGCTTAGCTTCAGGACGGCCGCCCGAGCGCCCTGCGCTGCAGGCTGCTGTTGCTGGGGGCTGGCTTCCCCTTCTCCTGCTGCCTACCGCAGATGTCTCCACACTGCTCCGGCGGGGGCCCCCCCCCCCGTCACGCCGCTCACACAGAGAGGCCTTAACTAAACCCGGAGCTCACAAGCTCGCTCGCGCTAGCTCGCGCTAGCTCGCGCTAGCTCGCTCCCTCGTGCTAGCTCGCGCGTGCTTCCACCATGAGCTGGCATTTTGTTTTCGAGAGAATTCGAGGTTTGCCTATTCAGCGTTTTGGATGCTTACTTGCTTCGGAGCAATGTTTCATCGTGGCAATACGAATTCTGTACACGCGCACACACACACACACAAGTCTGTAGCTGAGTCCGGGGTAGAGAGAGGATTATCGCAGCAGATGTGTGGAGATGTTTAGTGAACATGCTGCTCAGTTAGAATACCAGTCTGGTCTGACCAACAGTAACACTGGAGAGAGAGTGAGTGTGTGTGTGTGTGTAGGGACACTGACTATAATGCCAGTATAGCTGCCAAGTCAAGACACCAGTGGTAAACATCTGCCCCAGCCTTCTGCCCATGAGCTGACCACAGCCAGGGAGCTACACAGTATATAACACATCAATGTGTGGTGTGTTCCAAACAAAAGAGTCAATTAGGAAATGTTGTGATTGCTGGTAGCCGTGCAGCAATATAACAGGCTCACACAGTCACACACAGTCATACACACGCACACACACACACACACACACTCATGTCAGTGGGCTAAGCTGCACTTAATCTCCATAGCCACCATTTTTCAATTACACAGGTTGACAGAGGTTAGGTTTGTGTGTTTGTGTGTATGTGTGTGTGTGTGTGTGTGTGTGTGTGTGTGTGTGTGTGAGAGAGAGGTGAGAGAGAGAGAGGGTGGGGGTGGAAGGAGAGACAGGGAAAGGAAAGGATAGACCGAGGGATTACTGTCAATCTGTAAGAGAGAGAGAGAGAGAGAGAGAGAGACACGGAGAGAGAGAGAGAGAGAGAGAGAGAGAGAGAGAGAGAGAGAGAGAGCGAGAGAGAGAGAGAGCGAGAGAGAGAGAAAGAGAACACGGAGAGAGAGAGAGAGAGAGACGAGAGGAGAGAGAGAGAGAGAGAGAGAGAGAGAGAGAGAGAGAGAGTGATGCCTGAAAAAAGGGAGATGGAAAAATGCAGGAATGAGAGTATGTACGTTTTAGAGACAGAGACCCTGAATGATATATAGATGAAGATGGAGAGACGGATTGAGGGAGCGAGTTACAAGATAGCGAAGAAGAGCGATAGGGAGGGGAGGAGAGACGGAGAGGGGAAGAATAACAAGAAGAAAATGACAAGAGTATCTGGCCACAGTGTCAGAGTGGTACACAAGGTGTTACTGTAGGTGCCAAGCATTCTCACACATTGATGACGACCTCAGTCTTAACTCGCTGCCACAAGGATAAAAGGATCTGTCACACACACAGACAAGACATGGCAAACCCCGTGGGAAGGGTTGTGAAGGGACATATATATTATTACAAAACTGACAATTCACACCCCCACACCCACAGCACACAGCGATGGCCATTAGATAAACAGCAGCAGTCTTCCTGTCAGAGTGAGACGCTGGGCATCCCAGAGATATCTCATACTATATTTGAGTTCCAAACGACCTGCTGTCCCCAGGCCATGGACACTTGTGGATCTCACAAGATTGGATCGTTATGAGTTAGGGTTGGGAGCTTCATCGACGCCTCTGGTAGGCGCATATTTTATTTTTACACGCCGGATATGTAGGTTGAACAATTTCTTGTTTTTGCAGTTAGACAGCACGGACTCTGTCACAGCGTCTCGTGAAGGGCTGGAAGCAGCAAGGGGAAGCAGGAAGACTGGAGGTTTTACATTTACATGTAGTCATTTATCAAGACGCTCTTATCCAGAGCGACTTACAGTAAGTACAGGGACATTCCCCCCGAGGCAAGTAGGGTGAAGTGCCTTGCCCAAGGGACACATTTGGCAGAGCCGGGGATCGAACCAGCAACCTTCTGATTACTAGCCCGATTCCCTAACCGCTCAGCCACCTGACTCCCCAAGTTTTCCAAGAGATCGCCTACAAAAATGCTGGACTGGATCGAACCAAACGGGAAATTAAAGTCACGTGGACAGAACAGGTTTCAGATATTACAGTCTGAGTACACCCCCCCCCCCCCCCCCCCCTACCCGCTCCCCCCAAAAAAACCTCTCTCCAGAACGGTCATCCCATTTGCCAAATGTGTCTTTCACTCGCCCTAATTGGTCTCCCTCTCTTCTCTCAGACATCATCTTTCTCCTTCACGCACTCCTCTCGTTTCCGGTCTTTTGTTCGTCCACACCTCCGTCTCTCTCTCCTCCTCTCTCTCCTCCGCGGCCTGCTTTCTCAATCCATCTCTCCTCCGCTCAATCACTCTGGTTTTCCTCCTCTGCAGGTGTTGTTGTCTGAAATAATGGGAATGAGTTTTTCCCCGGCAAACCCAGCCCCCTCTCCCGTGAAAGATGTCCCTTCTCTCTTCCCCTCCAGGGGAGTACACTGCCTCCCATTCCTGTGGCTTCCTTATTGTCGTCTACAAAGCTTTGTCTTTTTCTTGCATTTCTTGGCGTTTTCTTGCTCTCCTTCATTTTTATTCCCCTCTTTATCCTTCTATTTAACTTCTCATTTCCATCCCTTCTTTTTGATCAAATCTCCATCTTCATTCACTTTCTTACATTCCCCTCCATCACTCCATTTAATGACCTGGTTACCACTAACAACAAGAAAACAAACAACCATAAGAAAACCACAGTGATAGTGTGATAGTGACTTAATAAACTAACAATAGTCCTGATACTGTATATCATCGCTACATCCCTAAATAACTGGATAGGACACACACAGACACACACAGACACAGACACACACACACACAGACACACACACACACAGCATACACAGACACACAGACACACACAGACACACACAGACACACAGACACACACAGACACACAGACACACACAGACACACACACACACACCCGTTGACAAGAGAAGATGCTCCTCTGACCAGGAGGGGTGGAACGAACGACAGAGGACAGGAAGTGAGAGGAAAGAGGACAGGAAGTGAGAGGAAAGAGGACAAGAAGTGAGAGGAAAAAGGACAGGAAGTGAGAGGAAAAAAGGACAGGAAGTGAGAGGGAAGAGGACAGGGAGTGAGAGGAAAGAGGACAGGAAGTGAGAGGAAAGAGGACAGGAAGTGAGAGGAAATAGGACAGGAAGTGAGAGGAAAGAGGACAGGAAGTGAGAGGAAAGAGGACAGGAAGTTCCCTAGAATGGTGAGAAAGAAGGACGACAGAGAGGCTCACACTCAGAGAGGTGGGAGAGAGGAGGCAGGGCAGAGGCAGGAGGCAGGAGCAGGAGGCAGGCAGAGGCAGGAGGGGGGCAGGAAGGAGGACAGATACACATTCGGAGCGACGGCCTCGTTGTGGCGTCATGGTTACGGTCCCCTAGGCTGCGTCAGAACGTTCCGAAGGTGTCGTTATGGCACCTGCTCCCCATCCTGACGGGAAGAGACAACTTCCCCTAATTATCTCTCGCCCCTCCCCCCCCTCCCCCCCATACACCCCCACCCCCCCCCTCCCCCCCAGCTAGATACGAGTCCCAATTAAGACAATGACATCAGTATTCCTCTTCTCACTGCTGCCACCGACACCCACCTCAGCCACCCTGGCACAGTTTGAAAGTAAAGTAGAATATAAATAGCGAAACAATTCCAGGGGTTTTTGTCTGAAGTTTTGACTAGCCCTGTGTCTCTGTGCTGCATGCTATACAGTCCAGGCATGAAACCAAAGGCTTACGACTTCAAACAACATCTGTCAGGAGTAAGTGGGTGCCAGACACAGATTTCTATATATTGCTTGTTCTAATACTGACCAACTTACACTTAAAAACAACTGTAATGCTAACATATTTCGTTGTTTAAAAAATGATATATGAACCATTAGAAATAGAATTAATAGAGTGCCAACACTCTTATTCTATTAGCTGGTGAGTTTGTTCTGGCTGGACTGGTTTCCAAAACCATGGCTAAGCTAATCTAATGGGATCCCTTAGTCATTAAGCCCATTTAATGAGTTCATTTAGCAACCGCCACAGCTAACTGGGCTAATAGTGCCCATTTGAAGGAAGGCAAGAGAGAAAGCAAGAAAAATGGGAGAAAGAGTGAGGAGAGAAAGAGAGAGAGGATGACTGGTAATTAGTGTGTGAGAGAGAGAGAGAGAGAGAGACAGAGAGAGACAGAGAGAGACAGAGAGAGACAGAGAGTTGATTTCACAATATTAGCTACTATGAGCTATGCAGGTTCAGGCAGTAGACTGTGAAAACACACATCAGTTGACAAGAATACTACCATCACCACCCACATCAAATCACACCTTACAGAAATAAACAAAACCTAATAAATTATCCAACATAACTTTAGAACCTTTAGTTCTTTCTTCTTTTAGGTCACTTTAGTTACTTATGAATGCTATCAAGCTAACCGGTGTGTTGATAAATAACACCAACAATAAAATAGCTATAGGCTTATTAGCAAATCCGAGCTAAGCTACCTAGCTAGGCTAACTCCCGATATTATTTAGTTACCTACATAGTATAACCCTGACATGTTTCCCAGGTCTAAAATAACACAGGGCTAGGTCTCAGTCGACAAACTGTTCCT